>PVIW01001617.1:0-279657 GCA_004026585.1 Noctilio leporinus | reverse complement strand
CCTGGGGTCCCATATAGTGTAGGAGATGTGCACCTGGGGTCCCATATAGTGTAGGAGATGTGCACCTGGGGTCCCATATAGTGTAGGAGATGTGCACCTGGGGTCCCATATAGTGTAGGAGATGTGCACCTGGGGTCCCATATAGTGTAGGAGATGTGCACCTGGGGTCCCTTATAGTGTAGGAGATGTGCACCTGTGGGGGAATGTGTGTGTACTAGGCAGAGGGGGCGTGCAGGCTGGGTCCTTTGCCCTGAGGGTTTTTATCTTTTATAGGCAAGAATCTTAAGGGAGGTCTCAGGAGAAGATCAGTATAGAATCTGCGGGTTTTTTTAGGGTCGGGGTCTCCACTGATTGGTTGGCTCCAGGGCAGGGGGTCATTAGTCAGTGCAGCTAGCTGATCCTGAGACAACCAAGGTATCGCTTTGTCTGTTTTTGCTGCTTTTCTGGGCCTAAAACACAACAGAGGCCTAGATGTTAGTTATCTCTAGGGAGGAAAGGCTAGGGGTCTAAACCATTTGACCAGTGATATGCTAGGGGAGGAAGGGTTATCATGGGGGTGAGGTGGTTGTTTTCCCTGTTTTGCCCATTGCTAGGCACCCAGGTTTCCACCCTGTGACTGTCTGCACCTGGCCCGTCATCCTTGCTCTGCCCCCATCTAGCTGTCTGCTCCATTGTGAGGCCTACATTCCTGGTGGGATTCTCTCTTTGCAGCTCTTCATGCTGATTTCCTCTGACTAGACTCCAAGAGCACATATTCACCTATAATTAGGAAATCCAGGCTGATGGAACAGCCAGCATCTCAATAGCATTTTGCTGTTTACTGTACCTGAGTTAAAAGTGTTCTAGGCTTTGGCATTTAAGTACTCTGGGCCAGAAATGTCATATGTCACTTCAGTGTACAATATTTTGACCAAAACTAGCCATATGTTCCTTATGAGAAGTGAGCTATCAATCTTATTGGAGTTTCCTTGTGTGTGAAGAATCATTTTTTGTTTGTTGCCTTCCAAGATTTTCTTAAAAAAAAAAAAAAAAAAAAAAGGATTTCACTTATTTATTTATAGAGAGAGGGAAGGGAGGGAGAAAGAAAGGGAGTGAAACATAAGTGTGTGGTTGCCTCTTGCAGACCTCCAGCTGGGGACCAGGCATGTGCTCTGATGGTAACCAGATTGGCCACCTTTTGGTTTGCAGGCCAGCACCCAATCCACTGAGCCACATCAGCCAGGACCAAGATTTTCTTTCTGTGTTCATCTTCCCACAGTTTTACTGTGATGTGTGGATGCAGATGTCTTTGTGCTCATCCTAGAGTTAGTTAAACTTCTCAGATGTATAATATTTTACACATCAAATTGGGAAAGTTTTAGCCATTATTTCTTCATATATTTTTTCTTCTTCTGATTCACTCATGTGAATATTGGTGTATTTAATGGTGTCCCACATTCCTCTGAGGCTCCGTTAATTTTTTCTTCATTCCTTTTTCTCTCTGGTCTTCAGATTGCAGTTTCTTACCAATCTATCTTTAATAGATTTTTCTTACTGTCAAAATACATGTGTGAGAACCTCTAGTGACTTTTTCTTTTCAGTTCTGGATTTTCCATTTGCTTCTTTTTATAATTTCTGTCTTTTTATTGATAGTCTCTATTTGTTGGGATATCACCACCGTACCTTCTATTACTCCCTCAAGCATGGCTTCCTTTAGTTCTCTGCACATGTGACTTATTTGAAGTCTCTGTCTGATCCACTATCTGAGCCCCTTCAAAGAGTTTCTGTTGCCTGCTTTTCCCGTGTGTGCATCATGTTTTCCTTCCTGTGTACAATTCATCAATTTTTTTGTGGAAAATGGACCATTCCGATAACATGTTGTATGCACTTGGACACCCCCCGAAGGCTTGTTGTGTTTGTTCATTTATGTGTTGCATGATGAGGCTGGACTGTTTCAGTGACCCCGTGTTCCCCACGGGTGCAGCCTGTGGCCGTCCGCAGCACAGCGGCCTGGGCATGGGAGCGTCTCCGTCAGTCTGCCCCTGTGGGTGTCGTTCCAGTTGTCCCAGCTCACTAATCTGCAGTGGTTGCTGTGATGTTTCAGTACTACCCTGGGGCCTCTGTTGCCCCCACAGTCTGATGTTACTCACAAGCAGGCCCACAGGTGGCCCCGGAGACGTGCTTCTGCTTCCTGACGGCTGTTCTTTGCTCTCACTCAAATTCTAGCTGGCCCGGGAGCTAGCTTGTTGTCTCGTGGAGGTATGAGCTGCTTCTTATTCCTTACCACCAACATCGCCATTGTCTTCAAGAGTATTTTTAGGCTTGACCACTGCTTTAAAGAAAGTTAGTTCTTTAGGGAAGAGCTTCAGAGCCTGCCTTTCTCCCTGGGTAGGTGTCTGTTTCAGGGCTCTGGAGCCGGGGTGGAGGCAGTGGTCTTGCTTTCCTTGGAGTGGCATCCTGCCTTATGAGCCTGTCACTAGGTGGTCACCTCTGGTCTCAGTTTGTCTCTCCTAGTGTGGAACCTTTGCCTCCAAGTGATCTGGGACAAGGGGGATCGTGCCTGTCATCCCCATGATGTGGCTGATAGAGGAGGAGGGCCCCGGACCTCTCAGCCACCCCTGCTTAGAATAGGGCGTCTGCAACATGGAGCTGGATAGATGGGAGACACTGGTGGCCAGCCCTCCTGCGGAGGTACCGCAGCCCCGGACTGTGAGCTGAGGAGAAGGGGTGCCCTGTGTTCTTGGTTCCATTGTCATTGTGTAGAGCTTCCTGCTCACGACCTTGTGGGGAAAGAGAACAGATGCACTGTGGCTCAGATGCCATAGACACTCGCTGTTACTGTTGAGATTCTGTTTTTCTTGGATCAATGTTCTCCATTTGCTGTATGCCATTGGGAAGGGGTCCATGGAGTTCCTCTTGCCACCCTCTAGAAACTGAGCCCTGGTAAAAGTTTTCAGGAATAATATGTAAGATGATGAAACAGTACAGGAAGAACTCAAGAAATCAATCTCAAACCTCACAAATACATTTGCAAGTGAATTTAGCTCAATTGCTAAAAATGTTCACACTGATCAGTAGTCATTTATTTAACTAATTTGTTCTATATGTTGGTTGGGCAAATTGTTGGAATAGAGGACCAGTAGATGTAAAAGTTCTTATTCTGGATTTATTGAAGATTAAGAATGTTTGGATTCTCGCAGATGTTTGCGTGACCATTCTCTCTGCAAATGTTCTTCCACTGTAACATTTTCCTCTTTTCTGTGGATGGGTTTTGATTGGGTAGAAACTGGAGGAAGCAGCCTCTCGGGCAGCAGAAGAAGAAAAGAAACGCCTTCAGACTCAAGTGGAACTGCAGGCCAGGTTCAGCACGGAGCTGGAACGAGAGAAGCTTGTGAGTAACACGGTGGGGCAGTGCTTCCGCCAGGCTGGTCAGGGGAGCGGAGAGACCTGGAGGCGCAGCTCCTGACTTGCAGTGGGCCGTTGGGGGTGTTATGTGTTTGTTTATTCATCTGTTATCAGTTTATTGAGCATCTTCTAAGTGCTGAGCACCATGCCAAGGATGTAAATGTCAAAGACAGAAGCCTTGCTTTCAGGACTCCAGAGTAGAAAACTATATGGAACAGGGTGATACTGGCTGTGGCTAGGGTGTGGCTGTATGTCCTGGTGTGACTGGGACAGGCCCTGTCATCCTTGTGTAGTTATCAGTAGCATCCCTTTTCCGTCTTTTCCTTCTCAAAGAGTCCCGGCGTGGAAAATAAATAGCGGCGAACATTTCTCCTCTGTAATGAGCAGAGTAGGAAGCTCACATTGTGAGCTTGGGTCGGCTGCTCTTTGCCCCTCTGCCTTGTGTTAGAGGCTCCCATCCCCAAGAGACCTGAGATGCACACAGGAGAAGCACGCAGGAGATGCACGCAGGAGAAGCACGCAGAAGCACGCCATCAGCCCCTCAGGCTGGGGGTGGAGTGGGAGGGTATAGTCATAAACACCACCCTTTTATCCCAACAGATCAGACAGCAGATGGAAGAACAGGTTGCCCAAAAGTCCTCTGAACTGGAGCAGTATTTGCAGCGAGTGCGAGAGCTGGAAGACATGTACCTGCAGCTGCAGGAGGCGCTGGAGGATGAGAGGCAGGCCCGGCAGGATGAAGAGACTGTGCGCAGGCTGCAGGCCAGGTGCCGTATCAGTTGGTGTGCTGTGCCCCTGTGCTGCCTCTAAGAACGGCTAACCCTGGTGCAGGGAGGGCTGCCTGCCAGGAGGAGAGACCGTGGGGCTGGGCTGCTGCGTTGTTTATTCTCAATCCGGGGCACTGGGAAAGCCGTGCTCTCGGGCCCAAGACTTACCTGTATATACTTTAGGGCAGCCTTTTGGGTCTGGTGGGACACCTCCAGTTGTGGACCCAGGATCAGCTCTGGTGAGACCCTGGCTTTGTGACATGTTCTGGACCAGAAGAGGGTCCTTGTGGGGGAGGCAGGGGCCTGCTTCAGGCCAGAGGTGCAGCCACTTTTGGGGATGAGGAGGAAACAAGCCATTTCTATTGGTCATTCAGGATTAGTGACATTCTGTAAATAATTCTTATTTGAAATCTTAGTTTTAGAAGTTCTTAAAACTTACACTTTTTTTCCCCTTAGAGCTTTTCTTTCATTAGTTACTTAATTACCCCTTCCTTAGAACTTTAAAGTCAGGTTTACCCTTCAGGATAGTTGTGTTCTCTGGTGAGAACTCTGAATGCTTGACTGAAGACCCCACAGGGAAGTCTGAGCTGTCCTCTTGCAGTTTCCAGCTTGCGTTCCCATTTGCTTTCTTGAAGGTGTCTTGACAACACTTAAAACGTGTACCCTGTCGCAGAAGCTGGTCAGTGTAGGTACACCTCCAGCTTGGGGCTGTGACTCCCTGTTTCAGGGGAGGGTGTGCCATGACCCAGAGCAGGTTTTCCATGGCTGCCATCCCCCAGCTGGAGCAGTAAAGGGTGTTTGTTTATTGTTTAGGCAGAAAGAGAAGGGAAGAGGTCTTTGTCCTCTCTACTCTGCCAAAATGATTTAAAAAAATAAACAGGTTTGGAAAATTTGATTCTCTTAAGGAAAAATGATCTTCCAAATAGAAATTGAAGTGCTTAGCATGTTGCCTGGCACTTACAGGCGCCACAGGTGTGTACTGGGATGTTAACAGGTCTTGGGCTGCCGCCATCCAGTTGCCATTGACAGTGTGTTAGCAGGAGGGACTGGGAAGCTTCGAGTCCCATGTGACTTCCAAGGAGGGGCATGCTGAGGGACACAAGATGGTTTTTGAGCCTTTTCCTAATTGGGGGCATGCTGGGAGCTTACAGATAGATTGCCGCCGTGCGGAGAATTCACAGGTGAGCTACAGCACTTGTATGACTTCTCCGCGGTTTGGAGAGGGGTTGATTATTACAGCAGAGAATTCGATCACAAAGGGAACCAAATAACTCTAGAAATGTATTCAAGTATTAGTTATTTTGTATTTATTGAATGAGTGATCTTTGAATAAGAGACAGCTTTGGAAAATTGAACTTGTGGCTTTTCTCACCCACATCTAAATCCAAGCCCCAGGCCCTACATACTCCAACTCATGATTTTCTCTAACCCATCTACTCTCCAATATTCAGTACAAGTCACCGTTTTCTTTCATCCGTGCCACTGCACAGCTCCTTGCTAGTCCTCCTCACACAGCGTTCTCCAATCCATTTTCCTAGCTGCGGCCGAAGGTCTCTCCTGAGATGTACTCTCTATCTCTGGTAAAAGGGGTGTGACTAGAGACTAGGTTAGCATTCTAAAGGATAAGGTCAAGGAAACCATCCATGACTAGAGCAAGAAGTTAAACACAGAAAAATACAAGAGAAAAGGTACAAGACATGAAGGACCATTTCACAAGTGCAGTCTCACGGGGGTGGGGGGGTATACGTATATGTGAGTCTATATAAAATAAAACTTGTGGGTTTTGACCAGTGGTAAATATCAGAATCACCTGTAAAGCTTTTTAAAAATGCACATGTAGGGCCCTTTCCACTTTTACTGAATTAAGAGATCTGTGGATAGGAGCCTGGCTGAGTATTGTTATTTAAAGAACTGGCTAATTGTTCTGTACACTCTTAAGTACATGGCAAGATGGTTTCAGCCTTTTAAATGCAAATGTAAACTATTACTTTGTACCAATTAGCTGAAGTTATTGCACAAAGCTTAGCTTTTCTTGTTGTGCAAAGGCCACTTTATGGCAATAATTATTGTACTATTCTAAATTATTTTTTTTCTTGGTTCTATTCCCCAGCCAGGGCACATAACCAGGTTGTAAGCCAGGTCTCCAGCCAAAACCGTAGCTGGAAGCAGGTGAAAGGCAACCACCCATTGATGTGTCTCTCCCTCTCTGCCTCTCTCCCCACCCATCTGTCTAAAAATAAATAAAATCTTTTAAAAATTTTTAAATAAAATAAATAAAAATTTAAAATAAAATATTTTAAAAATAGTAATAAATTATTTTCTTTCAACTTAGTTGTTAGAACTTGAAATGGATAAACTGACGCCCTCTAGTGTTTTTTTTTTTGTTTGTTTAAGATTTTTATTATTTTATTTTTAGAGAGAAAGGAAGGGAGAGAGACAGAGAGGGAGAGACACATCAATGTATGGTTGCCTTTCACCTGCCTTCAGCCATGGACCTGGCTGGAGACCTGGCTTGCAACCTGGTTAGGTGCCCTGGCTGGGAATCGAACCAGCGACCTTTGGGTTTGCAGGCTGGTGCCTTATGCACTGTGCCACCTGCCAGGGCTCTAGTGGTCATTTTTAAGTGCAGTGAGTCCCTCCTCTGAAGTCCCTGATAGCTGGGCCTGATTCAGAGGGTCATTTTGTCAGATTGACAAAGGGGGCTTTCTCTTTGCTCCCACTCTCAGAATAGGCTCTTCTGGATAGAAAAATCAAGGAGTCTTCATGGAGTTGGGATTTCAGTCTGGCACTAACATAATCTTAGGCAAAGGGTGTATGTCAAGGGCTTCTTAGCTTCTCAGTTAATCCACCTGTCCTTTTTTTCTTTCAGCAATAGCCAGTCATTTTTGGAACATTTAGCATCTTGTTGTTCATCAAATGGATTACCCTTTATCGGTGTCTTCCCCAGGATACTTTATATAATAAATTGTTTAGAAACAAGAACTTTGGCCTTGAGCCACCTGGGTCTTGTCTTTTTTTTTTTTTTTTTTTTCGTTTCAATTAAAATTAAAGTGTGCTTTTTGATGTGTAATCCTGAAGGCTATCTAGCCTCTCCTGGATGGGCACTCAGAAGAAAACTGTTCGTTGACATTGGGGTGACTCAATTGTTGAGGCTGAGCTGTCATCTGTCCCATTATAACTTCCACCCACTACGTTTTTGGCTCTGTAAGCCCTCACAGCATGCTTCAGTCACGCCTCTGCTCTGCGGCTGGTGCAGTGCCTGGCACACGGCAAGGGCCCAAGGGATATTTTGTGAATGAGTAAATGGATCCAGGTCCTACTCATGGGGGCCACGTGGCACAACAGCCTCTCTTCCAGGTGATGAGACTTTTCATGAATTTGGAGGAAGGAACAGAGCTCAGGGTGAAGCCTGGGTTTGATCCCCACCAATTCCTAGCTGTGTATCTTATTTTACAACATTCTAAAAACTAATATTTTAGAGAGAGAGACAGGCACATCATTCTGTTGTTCCACTGATTCCTGCATTCTTTGATTGATCCCTGCCCTGACCAAGGATCAAACCTGCAACATTGTTATATGTGGATGACACTCTAACCAACTGGGCTGTCTGGTCAGGACCTAGCTGTGTAATTTTAGAAAAGTTACCTCATTATATTGAGACTTCAGCTCCTTCTCTACAAAGTGAGGATAACTGCCAGCCTTGCAGGGTGCTGTGCAGATTAAATGAGATAATGTATGTATCAGAGTGCCCAGCATGAGGTCTGGCAGGTATCACTCAGGGTGTTGGCTCCTGTTCCTTTATCTCTTTTGCAGATAAGGAAGACATAATATGGAGAATGTCAAGATAAGAATTATATTGTCAGGTAAAGGTACTGACAGACTGGAATGATGATGTTATGACAAGAAGATACTTTAGAATATCAACAGAACAAGGCCCTGGCTGGTGGCACAGTAGATAAGGCGCCAGTCTGTGAACCCAAAGATCGCTGGTTCAGTTCCCAGCCAGGGCACATAACCAGGTTGCAAGCCAAGTCTCCAGCCAGATCCGTAGCTGGAGGCAGGTGAAAGGCAACCACACACTGATGTCTCTCTCCCTCTCTGTTTCTCTTCCTTCCTCTCTCTTTAAAAATAATAAAATCTTTAAAAAAAAATCAACAGACCAAGTACAGGATTTAGGAGACCTGGCTGATAGCAATTCATCTGAAAAGATTTGGGGTTTTATTTCCTTGTGATATGATTGCCAGAACCTCACATAGTCTCAGGCGCTCTTAGTGAGTGTGAGGGATCCAGAGCAAATGAGGACACGGTGGCTCTGTAAGGAAAAGAGCAGCTACTTAGCACTTCCTGCACCACAGGGCCTGTTCTAAATACGCTACACACATTATCACAGTTAATGCACCAGCAAACCCTTAATGGTGGGTGTGGTTTCTATAACTTTTGTAAATGAGGAAACTGAGGCACAGAGAGGTTAATTTTTTGGCCAGGAGCTTATTTGCAAACCATAGAAACCAACCTGGGTTAGCCAAAGTAACAAAATAATTTTTTGGAGGATTCTTGAGAGGAGTTCAGCAATTCTGCAGAGAAGAGGCAGCCAGGCCTGCAACACAGGCAGGAACCCAGGGAGGCCGCCTGACCTATAGGCCAAACCCGGCCGGGGGAAGAGGCCAGTCAGGGTGCCACTGATGCCAACATTGGCACCGTGTGTCTGTCGTTGCTCCTGCTGTCACTGTATAGTGGATATTGCTCCGCTAGCAAAAGAAATTCTCCTCTGTGTCAGATTCTTTGTGTCAGTGGCTTCAGAGTCAAAGATCCAGGAGGGAGAGGCACCTACCTGGCCAAGCCCAGCTCAGGGGTTCACTGTGTCCTGCTTGCCAAGGGGCAGGAGAGCAAGTGTCTCTCTCGCCTGTGTAGTGGGAGATGGGCCCTACTTTCCATCAGGACACCTGCTATGCCCGAGTCTCTAGTCCTTTGAAAGGGGCTCAGATTCTAGGCAGTCTGAACACTGAGCAGGTATCCATTCCCTGCTCCAAACTTTCCCACTGGGATGAGGAGGTGGGGCACTTCCAGTCTTGTTCACTGTTGTCCCAGGACCTGGACAAGACCATGGCAGGTGAACCACAGATCCATGCTGAGTGAGCGCATAGACATTTGCTGAGTTGTGTTCAGGTGTGGACGTCACATTCCCAGAGACATCTAAGGAGAGTACGGATTTGTGGAACTGGGGATAGCAGAGGGGAGAGCTTATCTTAGTTGAGGAAGAGCTTGGTAAGGACTGAGGCTGCCCAGTTTGTGGTGCAGTAGTAGGTGGCCTGTCACCAGAGTGTTGGAACAGAGCTGGGTGAAGTGGAGTTTTGGCAGCAGTGTGATTGGGGGCTGGGGAGGGGATGGTCAGATGAAGGGTGTGTAGTCTGTTTCTTCCTTTGCTGTTGATTTAGAAGAGCAGACACCCGCGGGTAGCATTAATTGGCCTGCTGTGTGGCTTGTTACTGATGGTCGAGCCACTAGAGATGCAGCCTGTCCTGGGCTCTGTTCTCCAGGGTTGGGCTATATGTTAATTTAGTTAATTTAGTTTATATACCTATATATCCAGAAATGCCCAGATGGGTAGCCTGTTACTGTAACATTTTGGAGTCACTCAGACCTAGGTTGAAACCCATTGCTACTTGTGCCATTTTTGGTTTTCGATCGCTTCATCTGTAATGTAGAAATAATGTCTTGTTTTGGGAGGTTAGCAGTAATGAAAGTCAAGTGCTAAGTGCTGGTCATGTAGTGATTGTTCAGTAAATGGTATCTCTTATTCCACCTTTTGTTAGCTCCTTCCTCCCTCACCTTTGTTAGTTTGATTATCAGCCTTTCCTTTGTCATAGGTTTTTACCAGATGAAAAATGTTGGAATGTTGTAGTAACCAGGCAGATTTCAGAACTTGGCCCTGGACAGGCGAATGACCTGCCCAGGACACTTAACCTTGGTGCCTCAGTTTCTTGCCTCTAAAATGTGGATAATAATAGTACTTAAGCTTATGGTGAGAATTTAGAAAATGCACTTAACTCGGCCAAGTTTGTGGCACACTAAGCCCTCCTTAAATTTCTTTTTAAAAAAAGAGTGAAACCGAGTTTGGAGCAGGATACGTTGGTTGCCAGTCCTGTGAACAGAGAGGTGGATTAGGTGACGCCACTCTTTTCTGTCTGAAGTGCCACCATCATGCTGTGGGTTGGGTGGGGACCCGGGCACATTTGATTCGGGACTCTGCACGTTGCAGGTTGCTGGAGGAAGAGTCTTCCAAGAGGGCTGAGCTGGAGAAGTGGCACCTGGAGCAGCAGCAGGCCATCCAGATGACAGAAGCTGAGAAACAGGAGTTGGAGAACCAGCGCGTTATGAAAGAGAGGGCCCTTCAGGAAGCCATGACCCAACTGGAACAGCTGGAGCTGGAGCGCAAGCAAGCGCTTGAGCAGTATGAGGTAGACGTGCCCCTGCAAACGCCTACACTTGAATTTCTAAAAACAAACTTTTTAAAAATAAGAGAACAGCCCTGGCTGGTGGCACAGTGGACAGGCGCCAGTTTGCAAACCCAAAGGTCACTGGTTCGATTCCCCAGCCAGGTCCATAGCTGGAGGCAGGTGAAAGGCAACCACGCATTGATGCCTTTCTCCCTCTCTGCCTCTCTCCCTACCTCTCTTTCTGGAAATAATAAATAAAATCTTTTAAAAAAATAATAAGGGAACACGTGCTTAACTGTAAAAAGCTGTAGTAAGAATTTTACTTAGCTGTAAGAAAAAAGTTTTTACAGGCAATGAGGCGTATCAGAGTCCAGTCAGGAGACAGAAGCCACACAGTAATTCAAACAGGGAAGATTTAATATAAACAGCTATTAACTATGACAGGGGTTAATGATGGAGCAGTGTAGAAAACTAAGGACACAGAGATGGCAGGCGCAGGAAGCAGCCATTGCCTCTAGGACCGAACACCCAAGAAAAGACACATCTGGGACAGGGTCCCTGTGAGCCCAGTGCTGTGGTCCAGACCTCCCTGCAGAGGGCACGGCCTTGGCCCCCTGAATGGCAGAACTCACGGGGAAGCCGCCTCTGGGGTCCTGGCTGGCACTGTCCACAGGGAGGTGGCGCTGACACTCTTTGCGGTGAGCACCTGGGTGTCCCAGGTGCCATGGGAGCCGCTGAGAAGAGCACAGAGGGACTTGGAGGCAGTGCCCTTCCTCCTGCGGTGCCCCTGCAGCGCCCTCTGTTGACCGAGTTCACCCAGTGCCAGCTGGTGAGGTACCTTCCTGTCCTGCGTGAGAGGTGGGCTGGGAGCCGAGAGGAGGCTGCTGTACGGGGCACACAGGGTTTTATGTCCACCTGTGAGTAGCGTGGATTAGGTCCTCCGTGGGGGCCTCAGGCAGGTTACGGAACTGCTCTGAGCCCTGGTTTCCACACCTGTTCGTGGGAGAGATCATAGTTCCTGCTTCTTGGGGTGGCCGTGAGGACTTGAGGAAAATCCTTAAGAAGTGTCCACTCATTGTTATTTGGCTCTTAACCCACCAGTGTGTTTTGCATAATTCAAATTCTCCTTTTGTTTCAGGAAGTTAAAAAGAAGCTGGAGGTGGCAACCAGCAAGACAAAGAGCTGGAAGGACAAGGTGGCCCAGCATGAGGGGCTGATCCGGCTGATAGAACCAGGTAACACCTGCCTCGAAGTCATCGTGGATTTATGCAATTCATTTTTGTTTTGTGGTGTATATTTGAATTGTGCAAAGAAGCTTCTTCAGCCCCAGTATGCAGAAGCCACGGTGTTCAGGGTACATTTCTCTTGCCTTGTTGCCCCTCATGGACTGGAAGGCCCTGGGAAGCCCCTTCGGGTACATTGTGTGGTGGGTTGGGCTGCTGTGACATTGCTGGGTGTTCCTCAGAGAGGAATCAAGTAGAAAATGTACTATTTTATCTGGAAAAATGATCCCATTAGCTGAAGAGTATAGTACTTCCGATGGTTAAAGCCTGTTTATCATTCAGGTTCCAGAAACCCTCACCTGATCACTAACTGGGGGCCAGCGGCTTTCACACATGCGGAACTTGAGGAGCGAGAGAAGAGCTGGAAAGGAAAGAAGGGCACCGAGTGACCGCCAGCTGCCACCACTACCGCCAAGAGGCAAGTTCCACACGTAGCTGAAAAGCTTGATGCAAGAGACACAGGAACTGGCTTTGCTGCTTCGAACTCTTCTTCCTTCAGCCTCCTCCTGTGGGACCATATGCTGAGGGAGTCTTGTTGACCTTCCTGCCAATAAGGGCTTTCTTGAAAAGGAGAAAAGTTAGCATTGTCATGATCTTAATAGACTCTTTCTATGAAAACTTCAGCTTCTGGAAATTTGTTTGCAGCTCTCAGATTTTTATGGTGTCATGGTGGCAGGGTTTGGCGCTCAGGGTCCCTGGATGATCAGAGCCTCTGCAGCCTGGGATCAGTCATTTCCTTTGGCAACCTGTTGCCTTCTCTGAGTACCTGTTTCTAAATTAGCAGCCACTCCGCTTGCCGTGGCATGGCAGTCACAGAGAAGGCCCCTGACCAACCTGCTTGAGACAGATGTCACTAGCTGCATGTGGGCCTTGTCTCAACTGGTGGTCGCAGTCCGCGAGGTGGTTTGCAGAGAGTTTCTGCTTAATGCAGTGTTACCGATTCATGTCCTGGCCTTAGTCACACTATTAAGGAGGCAGAAATTCTTTGAAGCAGTACTTGGGCTGAAATAGACACAATAAGTCTTCACTTAACATCGTCCAGAGCTTCTCCGACCTTAAGCAAAATGATGTAGAGCGAAACCGGTCCTATTGTATAGGCAGATTCCTGAAAACCAGAGCTGTTTCTGCCATATCTTCAGCATTGATAACAAAACTGTGTTGAACAAAATGATGTTACTCGAGGACCTGCTGTATTTATGAATTAAAGCACATAGACTAACTAAGTAAATCCCATGTGGAATGATATTTTCATACTAACTGGATTTCTCCTACGATTTAAAATGGTTTCCGCTGTCAAAGTGCTGACAGATCCTTGGTTTTACTTTTGTAGTTACTGTACAAAATATTTCCAGAGTGTGTGAGTGCTTGTCATAATTGGGCCTTTTACTTAATAAATAGGAATATGATCATTTATATGAATTATATATGAAAAACATTTAAATGTATTTTTGTCATTTGCTGTATTGAGAGGGAACAAAATATTTATAATTTTAAAACATTCTTACCTAAATATGCAATGTAATATGCTGAAATTTCTTAATTTTTTGCTAATTTTCTAAGATATGTCAAAAATGTTTTATATGTTTTTTTAATGGACTCAGTAAGAAAATAAAAAAAAAAAAAAAAAAAAAAATACCAGAGCAACATACATTTAAAATTGTCTGATTTAATAAAATAGCAGGGTAAAGTTGTGTGTACATGTGCGTATGTTTATATAATGAGTTGGACTTGGGTTAGGGACACTTCCTGTAATCCCTGGGTCTGGGGTTCGGACCCCCACAGCAGGGCTGTCGAGAACTTCGCAGTGGCCTCGTGTCTGGCGTTTGAGTCACTCATGTGGGAAACCATGGCCCATGTGTCAGCTCCCAGACGGGAACTTACAGAGATGATTTCTCCTCCATTGTTGCTGTTACCTTGGCTTTCCCAGATTCACTTTGTGCTTTCAGTTTTTCTTTTCATTTTACCAGAATAAATAGTGTGGTTTTTTGTTTTGGTTTTCCATGGTTGCCGCAATTAAAACACCAGCCGTGGACCAAGGAGGCTGCTCCATGCAGCTGGACCATGTCTCAGAAAGCTGATCTCTCCCTTCTCAAGGGGGAGAGTGCCCTGGTTGGTGTTTTTCAAAACACCACAGTTTCTCTGTTGTGGTGGTTCTCGCACAGGCACGATTTTGCCCCCAAAGGGGCATTTGGCAATGTCTAGAGACATTGTCACACTGAGGGTGTTAGTGGCATCTAATGGGTAGAGGCCAGGGATGCTGCCAAATGTCCCACAATTTACAGGGCAGCCCCTAGTTGCAAAGAATCTCTGGTCCAAGATGTCCATAGCGCCAGGGTTGAATAACCTGCTCTGTGGAAAGGCAAGATCTATGGTCCAGAACACAACAGGCTCTTGGAGGCAGGACTTCCCTTTAAGTCTCCCAGGAGGTGACCTCTTTGGTGTAAAGGGGGCGCACCTGGAAGGGGGAGAGGCCAATTGCTCTGCGAGGTGGGCGTGAGCTTCAGAAAGTCTGCAGATGCCTTTGCAACATAGATGGAGCCAAATTGCCTTGGATCTGTTTGAAAGGGATGCAGGTTGCGGAGGCGTGAAGTGCGAAAGCTGCGGTGACCTTGATTTCTTTCTGAGTTGCTAAACACAAGGCAGATGTGTCAGAATCATTCAGCAGCTGGTAAGTGATGTGTTTGCATTTCCGCCCAGCTGGTGACTTACCTTGTGGAGTGTCTGCAAGGCTCAGCTGCCCCTCCTGGAGCGAGGGTCGGGTTTGTTAAGGTCAGACCCCACGGAAGGGGGGAGATGAGGCTCTGCCGGCTCCTACCAGTTCACAGCTGGTGCTCAGAACTTACTGAAAGGCGTGAAGACATGGTCTTAGGAATAGTTGAAGGAATACGTTTCTTTCCTCTTCCCCCTCTGCTTCCTTTATATATTCATTTCAAGGCCTATGAAAGTCACCCTTCAACTCTGGGAAGCCGTTCGGTAGTATGTACTAAAGCTAAAGACAACAGCTACCTCTGGGCCAGTGGTTCCACTCCCAGGAGAAGGGGTTATGTATCCACCAAAGACCCATGGGGGTTCACAGCGGCTTTCCTCAGGATGGCCCCAAAGCAGAAGCATGCAAGGGCCCATCAGTAGAGAACAGATCCATGCACTGTGGTATAGTCAGACAGGATGCGACTAATTAAAGGAACATATCACTGAGGGCTACAACATCATGGGTGAATCACATAGACATTACGTTGAGCAAAGAAGCCAGACAGGCAACATACTGACTGAATTGTTCACATTAACTTGCAGAAACTGTCACAGCTAATCTGTTGGGGTCAGAATTATGGTTGCCAGGGGTGTGTTGGGAGGAGGCGGGTGTTAACTGGAAAAGGACCTGCGTGAACCTTCTGGGAAGCTGGGAATGGGCAGTGGTTATATAAGTAAAATGTATCAACTTTACACTCAAGATTTGTGCAGTTTACTGTTCATAACTAGTGCATCTAGGACACTACAGCTGGCTCAACTCTAGAGGTCAACAGGTCCAAGCCCCTCCATTTGCAGAGAGCGACCCCCGTGGGACGAACCAGACACACACCAGAACTTCTGACCTTTCCTAGAGGGATGTTCATCACTCCACCTGCCTCATTGCAGGTCCTTTAAATACACTTGGAGGTCAGACTTTTTTACTGTGATGTTTCTATCCTGTCACCCAGCTGGCTGCATGTCTGTGCTCTAGTCTCATGCTCAGCTTCTACTGACCTTTCTAAGGTGGCTGAGTCTTTGGCCCTGGGTCGAGGGTAAATTGTGGACACTGAATTCCAACCAGGGCTGGCTTCAGATTCCTCTTCTGTCCCCATCACGGAGACTCGGCACCGTGTTGGTTAGGGCTCTGCACCCACAGGAATGAAGGCCGTCCTCCCCAGTTACGTCCACCTCCTCAAAAGCAGGCCACAGGCCCTGCTGAAGTCCTGGGAAGGGAGGAGTAGGGAGAGGAAGCTTCGTTTAGCAAACCCCCTTCCGTTCAGTCTCAGCCAAGTAGCCACCCACCCCCCAAATCCCTCATTTCCTGCCTCTCTCTCAGCCAACACTTTCTGCTTTGACCAGCAGCCCCTGCTGAGTCTCTGAGAGCGGCTTTCCCTGGGCCACACTTTTTATGTGTTCCCGCTCCTGATCTCACGGCCTCTGCCCTGCTGAGGGCTCGGCTAGGACCATCCTGGGCTAGCCCACCTGAGAAGGCACACTGCCCACAGGCTGGTTTTGGGGCCAGGACTGCTGCCACCGCCATGCTCACCTGTCCCGCAGTCCCTCTGGAAGCCCAGGCCCAGCCCCTTCCTCCCACACAGCTGCCCACCGGGCTCTCTGTTCCCACCTGGAGGGCAGTCGTGTCTGAAATACTTGTTGGCAAGGCGCACACAGGCTATTCAAGGGTGACGTCTGGGGGAAGGTTTCATAGTGAACGCTGTTGCGCAGTGTGGCTGCCGCACCGCTGAGCAAATGCGGGAGTGCTGGGCCTGCAAAAGCCCGGAGTTGGAAAGAAGGGCGATTTCAGTGCGCAGACCCGGGTCCCGCCTCACTGCGCCACCTTGGCGGGGTGAGATCCGAGGTGAACACTGCACAGGCAATGTCCTCTCAGAGTGTCGCGTCTGGAGGGACATGGTGTCCGTGAAGGTTTCTCCACATGGCAGAGACACGCCTCACCCCCAGCGTTTCATCTCGTGTCATCTTGGCACATATTCTTTAGAAAATCATGAGATGAGGGGCTTTCCATGTGGCTGGGTCAGGGCACACAACGGGGATTTTTCGGTGGACTGACCACTTCTGAGAAAATCCCACAGGTGACTGAAGTAGGCCAGTCATGCGAGACCACTGGAGAGCTCGGGAAACACCAGGGAGCTGGCCTTGCACTTCCGCAGGCAGGTGTCACTTCCCAGGAGTCCTGCAAAGGCAGCCTTTTGACACGTGTGAATGTCTGAGTGAACTAATGAGGTCCTAGGGTGGGGGCTCCGCCCAGAAAGGCTCCCACTTCCCCAGCCCTTTGGGGGCCCACCTAGCCTCTGCTTTCCCTTCAGGGATCCTGGGGCTTCCTTGGTGGTCTTCACAGCTTTATGCTATGGGGGCCAGAGTGGTTCGCTGTGCCTCCCAGAGACTCACCCTGCGCCGGGGCTCCCACCACCAGGCTGGAAGTTCTCACTGACTCCTCCTCAATAGGAGGGAGACCCCGTCACCCCTCAGCTGTGGTGAGCGGCTCAAAGGCAAGCCCAGAGCTCCTTAGGGGCAGGACGTTGGCTTCACAGCTGTACTGCCAGCACGTGGCACCTTTCTGAAATAAACCCCTCTCCTCAAATGATCCTGATATATTCGTTGTGTGGCCTCAAAGACAACAGAGGAACGAGTTCCTGGTCCATTCGGAGCATTTACCCCACCTACTCCGAGGCTGGGGACAAGTTTTTCTTCCTTTCTTCTTAAAGAAAGTCCCAGTGTATGTCAAAGATAGTGCGTCAGCCCCAAACCCTCCAGTCCTAGTGCCCATTTCTCCCACAGGCTTCATGCGAAGAGACACTGAAACCAGAAAAGCCTGTGTTCCTGCAGCCTGTCACCTACCAGATCCAGTAAGCGGAGAAAGGGGTTGAACCTTTATGGGCACTTTATTCAGATGGTAGGAGATCTGAGAAGACAGCAGGTTTGCACCCTAACACAGTCTTACATTCCATTATAAATGGGCCCTTTTTTTTTTTTTTTAAACTTTTTTTTTTTTTTTTTAAGATTTTATTTCATTATTGTTAGAAGGAGGGGAAGGGAGAGAGGCAGAGAGGGAGAGAGACATCAATGTATGGTTGCTTTTCACCTGCCTCCAGCCACAGACCTGACTGGAGACCTGGTTTGCAACCTTGTTATGTGCCCTGGCTGGGGAATTGAACCTGTGACCTTTGGGTTGGCAGGCTGGCACCTTATCCACTGTGCTACCAGCCAGGGCCAAATGGGCCCTTTTCATAAGGAGAAGAAAGGTGTAGGTAAGGGGTTTGGAATTCAGGACCATGTTCATGAGATTACAAGTGCAGCGTTCTTCCTTTGTCTGGGCGGGGGTCTTCTTACCCTGGAGCCAAGGTGGGTCATTCCTTCATTGTCTAAAAGAATAGCTTTGTACATATGTTAATTACTAAGCTTACTGGCTGTCACCTGAAACGGAAGTTTTGCAACATTCGAGGCCCCCATCAGTACCAGAAATTAAGCCTAAAACGTGCTCAATTCCTTTGAGAGGCAGGCCAATCAGCCCCCATGGGATTCTTCAAAAATGCAGTTTGTAGTGGTTTCTTTCTTGGCCCAAATGTATACAAACCCAAGGTGGAAACGGGCGAGAAAGCAGGTAGGCGAAGAGGAGAACCCCACCCTCCACAGCCAAGCGCCCAGGGCTGCGCGCCAGCCCCGCCCCACTGCGGCTCCTGCTACCGAGCGACAGGCCCCCGCCTTCCTCGGTCACAATCCCACCGCCCAGCGTCTGCTTCGCAGCCCTGGGGCGGTCCAGACCCCAGACCCTGGTGGAACCGCCAGGCTTTGGCGGGAAACCATGTGTGCGCCCAGGGGCGCCGCAGGCGGCGGGGCGAGGCCGGCGGGGGCCGCCAGGTGGCAGCCGTGCGCCGCGGGCCCCACTCAGCCTGCGCGCCGCCTCGGCGTACCCGCCGGCTTGTCCCGCTGTCCTGCTGCCCCGCTGTCCCGCTGGCTGTCCTGCTGTGCTGCTCCGCCCGGCCGGAAGGGCCCCTTCGTCCCTGAGGGAGGAGGTGGCCGCTCTGGGTCTGGGGGCCGACAAGAGGGTCACAGCCGGGGCTGCCAAGGGCCGAGGGGACCCGCTCTCGCATCTTCAACAGAGGAAGTTGGCGCTTTTACAGAGGAGAAAAGTGAGGCTCAGAGAGCGAGGCATTTGCCCACAGGGGCACAAGCAACGACAGATCTGGGACGGAACCCGTGTGTCCTGCTCCAGGGCCTCTTCAGCCATTCCTGGCCTGTGCCACGTGGCAAGCGCAGGCCTGCCTGGGAGCACCCGCGGGAGAAGACGGGGTGCGGTGGGGGTCGGGCTGTTCCTCCCCAGCCTGGGAGGATTTCCTTTTGGGGGCCGAAGGAGGGCCTGCTGGACTCCTGAGCGGAGCTGGCCATGACTCATCCCACTCCCTCCGTCCCCTCCCCACCCCGGCCCTGTTTCTGCAAGTGCCCAGGAGGGGGACGGCCCTCTCCCCGAGTCCCCTGTGGGTCCCTGGCTGGCGGCCGGAGGAGAGAGGGTGAGCGGGCCAGGGCAGCCAGCAAGCAGGGGCCTGTTTCCTGACTGGTGTGACCCCTGCTGTCCCTGTGGAGGCCCCAGCAAACAGAGCAAGGTCATCCAGGGCGAAATTCCAGCCTGAGGCCTGAGCAGTTACTTCAGTTTTCCCGATAAGGCTCAAGTAGGGACATCGAGTGTCCTCCCCACACCCACCACTGTCAGCACCTCCACTCTTGTGAAGCCTCCGCTGCAGACAGCCTGCCTGGAGAAGAGACAAACATAGACCCGGGACAGATAAGGGGACAGACAGCCAGGGAGAGATAGGGCTAGGGGCACAGGGGTGAAGCTGGGGTTGGGGGGGGGTCACAACCCAGGCCCCAGGTCTGGAGCCTGGGGGTCAGAAATGGTTCCAGGACTGTGGTTGCAAGGGGGGGGGGGGACTACAACAACTATGACACCGGCGTTGACGCAGGACGTTGGCTAAAGATGCAGCTGTGCCCGAAACAGAAGGGCTTTCTGGTGTGGGAGAGAAATGGATTGTGCCTGCAGCTCGGAGCCCCTGGGCCGGGTCCCTGGTGTGGGCCACCCTGGACTGGTGGGTGAGGCCAAGCCTCCAGCGTTGGGGTTGAGCAGGGAGCCCTGTACCTGTGGTGGAGGGCAGGTGGGTGGGGTGGGGGTGGGGGGCCAGAGACCCATGAAGCTGAGCCCAGGTCTCTTCGGCTTACCAGAGGCTCCTGGCTTGGGATTTCCCCCCTGCAGACTGTGATGCAAGGTTTGCACCCAACACTGGCTGTTTGGTTTGGCAAGTGAGCGAGGCCATAAAGTTGCATCTGGCCTGTGGGCACCCGGTTACCATGGACAGTTTGGTCAGTCATGACCCCAGCCCCCGCCCTCTTCGCATACCAGCACACGGACTCATCCACACAAGTACGTACAGACGCTGTGTGCAGTGAGTCAGAGCCGCTTCCCCGGGGAGCACGTGCCTGCTCGCACAGGTACCGACACCTGATTCTGAGTCACCAGCGCCATCAAGCCCTGAGGAGGGCCCCGAGAGTGCTCTGCCACTTGTACTGAGGCACAGATACCTATATATGCACATGTATGTGCTCACTGTATACGCTGCTGTGCCTGCTGCATCTTACTAGGGGATCAGTAGGTAGGTATCTGTGGAATGAATAAATGATGAACAAACAAGGGAAAATGCGAGCAACACCCACACTGCTTGGCTAGTAGGTAAACTCGGTTGGGGCAGCAGGGCAGGGTGGGTCCCGAGTCTGTGTCTTTTGGGAGTTGTTGTGCTCCAAATATAGCCTCCGTGGGCGGGCAGGGAGCCAGGGCTGCCTCCCAGACCCTGACTTCACTGGGCTGGAGGCCCAGCCTCTGAGGAGTTGGAGAAAATGAACACCGACGAGAGCCCAGGGTTCCGCAGCCAGGGCTGAGCTGTGAGGCTGGAGTTGGGGTAGAGAGTGACGGGTGACTGTGGACTCTGGAAATGGCCCTTGCTCAGGGGTGTGAGCTGTGGGGCAGAGCACTCTGCGGATGGGTCCAGAAAGAACTGGGTCTGGGTTGGGCCTCCTGGGAGCTCCTGGGAACTCCTTGTCCTGGATGTCACCCGTCGAATGTGCAGGAGACACAGCCCAGCTGAGAGCTGGAGCAAGTGCAGTGCCTGGGCCACATGGGCAGGGCTGTGCTCTGCAGGCTTCCAGAAAATTCCTTTCGCTGGCTGCCGTGTCTGTCCCTGCCCTCATTCATCATCTGGAATATTACAATATTAGCCCGATTGGTCTTCTCGGCTTTAGATTCCCTGCCTGTCATCCATCTTCTTCATAGCTGCTTGTGTTATTTTTCTAAAATACAGATACGAACACAATCAATAAAATAAAATCCAGACACGATTACGGAACATTTATTTCTGCTCCAGGTCCCTCCATAGCTTCCCGTTGTTCAAGAATCAGGTTGGATCACCTCCGCCTACGGCTCAGACCCCCTCATCATCTGACCGCACCCCACCCTGTGTGTTTTGAAAAGCTGCAGTTGGAGGGAGAGTTGTTTGGTTCTGTGCTGAGGGGCGGAGGGACAGCCTCTAGGCTGATGGATGCTTGAGGGGTGAAGGAACCCGTGGGCTGTCTGATTTGTAGACAGCTGCGACCCGTTTGGGTAAGGGGGAGTCTGGGTGTAGTGACATGGGTCAGTGAACAGTTGCAACTCAAGGGTGTTTTGGTTGCGAGGAACAAACACCCCAACGTCATCAGGGGAGAGGTTGGGGGTGATTGTGGGGACACAATGTGCAGCCTCGCAGACCTCACTGCCATTCAGGCCCAGGAGGGCTGGAAATGGCCTGTCCCATCTCTGGAGGAGCCCACTCTCTCCTGGCGTGTTCCCCTCGTCCCTCAGCTGGCGTGGTGTCCGTGCTCAGGGCTCAGCAGCCACGCTCTCCATCACCCCAGCTCCTTCCTTCCACAGCTTTTTATCAGGTGCGGATTTACGTGCCTGTTTGTACCTTGACGGTGCCTCTACACGCCGCAAAGTGGACTTCGGACAAAACCAAGTTACGACCCCCACCAAACACACTTTGTAAAGGGGAGAGACAGGTTTATGTATGTGTGTGCCCCTGTGACGCAGGAGCAGGTGTGTGGGAGGGGGTGACACACTGTGGAAATAACATGGAGGGCTGGGAGTGCAGGGGTGCATGGAGTGGGTGGGGTGCTATTACGTTCAGGAAGCTCAGAGAGAGCACCTCTGATAGGTAGTATTTGTGCAGAGACCTGAAGGAAGTGAGGGGAGAGCCCCGACGGTACCCGGGGCAAGAGAATTCTAGAAGGTGGGGTGATGAGGCTGACCCAGGTGGTGCTGTGACCCAGGAGGATGCCCCGCAGGCAGTGCTGTGCTCTCACGTGTTGTTATAAAGGCCCCTGGCTGTGTGCTGAGAACACGCAAGAGGGGCTGGGGTGGAAGCTGGGAGGCTCCTGCCGAAATCCAGGCGGGAGATGGACCTGGCATCTTGGACCGGGATGGCGGTGGCGGAGGTGGGACCAGGGGTGCGGTTCAGCATGTGTTTTGAAGGTGGAGTTATCAGAATTTGCTGATGCGTGGGCTACGGGTGTGAGAGAAAGCAACGTGTGGTCGAGGACGACTTGCAGACTTCTGGCCAGACCAGTGGTGACAACAGAGTTCCTGTGTCTGAAGAAGAGAAGCAAGTTTCCTATTTTGGTGGCAAGGGGGTGTGGGGAGAGGAATTCCACCTTTGTCACGATGGGTGAGAGGCCTGCTGAGGCTCGGGTGGCCATGGGAAGAGGCAGCGGGGTAGATGGGCCTGGGGTGTGGGAAGGAGGCGTAAGCTGGGTCCCGGTGTGGGGCTCGTTGCCAGCGAGATGGCAGTTAAAGCCTCGGAGGCCACTGGGATCACCTAAGGAGAACCGGTTCAAGGAGTGACACCCGGGCCCAGCCCCTTGTTAGTGTTTTGGGAAATAGCTACACTGGAGAGCTGGCCAGAGAGGCCGGAGGAAACCCAGGAGATGACAGAGCGAAGAAAATGGTTGAAGCTAAAGCTCCTGATGGCTTCAATAGGATGAAGCTGTGGACAGGGGGGACCTGTGGGACCGATTGGCCATCCAGCCCCACCTGGTGCACAGGTGGCTTTGCATTCATCCTGGTTAACAAGGGCTCAATGCCGGGATGCATTTAAGACGTCACCTGAGCTGTGCAGTCGCCCTGGATTGGAACTCTTCTGGGGCACAGGCAAACAGAAGGCTTAATGGAAAGGTGACTGGACAGCTCAAAGGAACAAGAGTTTACCAACGTTCAGGATGGAATCTGGAGCTTGAAGTGACCTGACTTCTCAATGAAACCTAACATCAGCAGTCCGAGAAAGAGAACGTGTATGACCAGCTAAGTCTGTCTCCTCTAGTACAGACAGCCTCTTTGGGACAGAGTCTAATGCTACGCAAGTTGTAAGTTTCATGTGTGTGTGGGTTTATGCCACACACAAGCGCATATACATAAAATCTGGCAGGGGTGTCTCAGAATCAGCTTGACTTGTTTTTAATTTTTTAAAAAGATTTTATTATTTTTTAGAGAGAGAGGAAGGGAGAGAGACATCAATGTATGGTTGCCTTTCACCTGCCTCCAGCTACGGACCTGGCTGGAGACCTGGCTTGCAACCTGGTTATGTGCCCTGGCTGGGAATTGAACCAGTGACCTTTGAGTCCACAGGCCAGTGCCTTATCCACTGAGCCACCAGCCAGGGCTTCAGCTTGATGTTTTGTTAACCACAGCCTGCTGGACCAGGCGTGCTGAGTTTCTGATTCAACAGATGTGTGGAGCCAGAGGATTTATATTTCCAACAAGTTTCCAGGTGAGGCTTCTGGTCCAGGGATTGCCCTCTGATGTCCCTGGGATGGTGCCACACTGGCAGTGCTGGTGACCGGAATGAAGGGATCAGGGATGTCATCAGCAGGTTGTTGGCTTCCTGTCACTGACAAGGAGGCTTACGCCACCATAGGCCTAGGGGCCCATGGCTCTTCTCCTGGAGCTGTATACGTCTCAGCCCACCCTGCCCGTCCAGCTGGCTCCAAGCCCTGCCCTCCACAGCAAGGATAAAGGAGGGCCCATAGGGACCATGCAGCTGGCCATGGAAGGGGCTGGACGCAGAGCAGTCACGAGTGAGCCGAGTGGACAGGGTCCGGAAGGTTCCCTCTGAGGCCCCGGAGCCCACTGCACCTCGCAAACTGCCCTGGCACCTGCCTCCGTTAGCTCAGCATCCGATAGAGGATTTCCTGTCAGGACGGCGCAGGTGGGCTGGTGACTCAAGCTGCTCCCTGTGCCCCCGAGGAGCCGCGTGGCAGACAGAGTGGCGAAGACGCCCCTGGACCACGTCGTGCCTGCCCCTAGCCCAGCCCTGCCGCGTGGAGGGCCCTGGCAGGGCCCCCCGGCTCCAAGCCATTGCTCCGCTTGTCAACCCTGCTTTCTCAGGTGCTGTCCGCAGACTCCTCCTCAGGGACACGTTGACATGCTCCGGTCTCACTTGCTTTTTAAAGAAATGACCCAACAAAAATCTCTCTTTGACTCCACATCCTGTTCAGCTGCTGCCCCAGCTCCCGCGCGGTCACCGTGAGATCCCTCCTGAGAGTCGCTTCGTCACGTCCTCCGTCTCCTCACCTCTCTGCGCCCGCCGCCCGACTCTAGCCTGGTTTCTAAAGCTCTGGCGCCGCTCAGACATGCCCCCTAAAGTCACTAGGCTCTAAGTGACCTTTCTGTCCTCTTCTTCCGCGTGTCCGGGAGCTTCCCGCACGTGAAACCACTCCTGGCTCCTGAAACTCTCTTCTCCACGTTGCGCACGACCCAGCGTTCTTCTGGTTCTTTCTACAGCTTCTGCTGCCCCTCCCACTGGGCCCCCCTCTCCGGCCGTGGGCAACAGTGTCTTGCGACGCACAGGGTCCGGGAGGTTCTCTCTGAGCCCCGTAGAGGGAACTTCTACTGACCTACTCTTGCCCTTGGCAACTGTGTCTCCCCATCTCAGCTTTGAGTGGCCAGCTCTACTTTTTGGTCCCCAAACATGTATCTCCCCGCGCGTTCCTCTCTGAATAGCCAGCTGTGCTTTGGGGTATCAGAAAGGTGCTTCAGTCTGTATGCGTCCTTTCCCCTCCCGCCCTGGCCCTGGGCCACAGGTGTGGCCCAGGTGTCCCGTCTCAGTGAGACGCTGCTAAGCCCTGGGTGTGCGACTCAGACACCCAGGGTCTGACCCCGTGGCCTCATGGCCGGGCGAGCTCCAGTTTCTCTCCATCACATTTCCTCCGTGGCTTTGGGCTTTGTACAGTCTCTCACTTTCTTCATGGCCCATCCTGGTCCAAACCACGGTCATTCTCCCCAGGGCCACAGTAGCCTCTCCGCGGTCTCCCGAGTCCCCTCCGGCGGGTCTCTGTGCTGCAGCCTCCCGGCTCTCCTGCAGGGGGTGCGGCCAGCTGGGGTCACCGCAGGGGCGGCAGTCCAGGCGCTCCGCTTCTAGGGCAGGAAGGCCAAGCCGCGTGTAGCTGGAGGCCCGATGGACACTGAGCTCAGCCAGGCTGCCTCCGGGATGGAGAAGAGGCTCTGAAATGTGCGGTATCAGGTTTCGGAAAACACAGGGTCAGGGTCAGCAGAGCAGCTGGTAGTGGGGAGGGCCAGGCCCAGCTCATTTCCTGTCAGAGTGGCCCAGAGGCCCCAGCCCCTCTCCCGGCGGCCACAGGGGAGGAGATGCCGGGAATGGCTCACATTCCTCTGGCTGGGGCTCCACGGGAGCCCAGGGGACCTGCGTGAGTGAGGAGGTGGATCTGCTGAGGCCAGAGTTGGGGGCTCTCAGCAGGGACCAAGCATCTGTCTGCCGAGACCTAGGCTGGCCCGGGTGGGGCCTGCGGAGCAGACACAAGGACCGATGGGGTTGCTGTGGCTTTGAGATGAAGGAGCCCGGCCTGCTCTTTCTGAAGAGGAGACAGAGGCTCAGACAGGACTGGATCTCACCAGCATCCTGCGAGGGTTCCAGGTCTAAGACCTGAACTTGCTCTCCCAGCCAGGCCCGCGTGTCCTGGGAGGCCCAGCGCTGCCAGCTGTGCAGTGGGGCAAGCAGGGGTGACACTGGGAGGGAGGCAGGAATCCTCACCTCTAGCCCAGGATCTATGCTTCCCAGGTGGGTGAGTGGGGTCGGGGGCTGAGAGCACTGACTCAGCTGTCCCCTCACTGGAGGGCGCTGGCTTAGCCCACCCACAGAGCGAACTTCATGCCCTGGTCCCGTCCCCAGGAGGGGGAGGCCAGGTGGGAGGCTCCTGGCCTGGAATGGCCCTCTGAGTGACCTGGCCACGCTGGGTGGGGGACAAGGGTCATGGGTGCCTTGTATTCCCCATTCTCTGGCACGGAGCTCGGCCTGGTCGAAGTATGATGGTGGTGGGGGTTGGTGTGGGGGGGGGTGGAGTCCTGGATTCAGCTGCACAGGTAGGAGCTCAGGTCCGACTGCATCAGACTCCCCTCTGGGACACTCACAAGCCCTCCCGCCTCTCACCTCTCCCAACCACGGGCTCCTCAGCTGCATGGGGCAGAGGGACTGCTCAACTCCTTTCTCCCCGTCAAGTTGTACGATGCTACACAAGTTTCCTGTTGCTGCTGTAAAAAATTACTATAAATTCAGTGGCTTAAAATGACACAGATTACCTTATAGCCCTGGAGTCAGAAGTTTCACGTGCATGCGTCTCAGTGGGCTGTGTTCATTTCTGGAGGCTCCAAAGGAAAATCTGTCTTCTTGCCTTTTCCAGCTTTAAGAGGCTACGCACACTCCTTGGTGCAGGGCCTCATCCGTCTTCATGGCCAGCAATGGCTGGTCGAGTTTTTGTCATAAACCTCCCTCTGACACTCACTCCTGCCTCCCTCTTCCACCTATAAGGACTGTGGTGACGACATTAGGTCCATCCAGGATAATCTCTGCAGATCAGCTAATAGGCAGCCTGTTCCACTTGCAACCTTACTTCTCCTTTGTCATGTCAGACAACTATTCACAAGTTCTGAGGACTAGGACATGAACATCTTTGGGGGCTGTTTTCGTGACCCTCACAGACCAAGTATCTTTTCTTTCAGCTGTGGGCTCATGGGCCTGTGCTGAATTTCACTCACCCAGAGATTCCAAGTGTCCGGTCCGCACTAGGTGTTTACTACCTACTTGTTGGATGAATCTGAGTCAACCAACAATTTACTGAGAGTCCATGTTGTGCTGGGAACTTCCATATATGTCATCGGTGTTTATCCCATTTTACGGCAGAAGAAAAGGAGGCTTAGAGAAGCGAGCAGTCACTCAAGGCCAGAAAGCTGGGAAGTGACAGAGCCAGGAGCTTCATGTACACTGACCTCAGGTAGGAAATGCAGACACCTGTGTTCCTTTGGGTCTAGAACTCCAAAGAGAGAAAACCTTAGAACATGGCGTTGGCTGTGAAAACGCACCTCTCAGCTCAAGACTGGGCAGCACTGCTGTGCGCTGATATCCATCATGGTTGGCACTGAACTTATTTTCGGCAGAGGATGCCCCACCAGCCTTGACACTTTCTTGGATCTGAAGCAAAGGGGTTAATCCTTCATCCCGTCTGGCGTCCCTCCCTGCTTCCCCTCAGCTCCTAGCCATCTTTCCTCACAGGTGTTGCCCTACAAATCTCTTGCATAGAATCCTGCCTTGGTGTCTACTTCTTCAAGGGCCAGAACTGGCATGAGTGGTGAGGAAACTGGTAAGATGGGATTCGGGAGAGACTTACTGAGAAGGGACAGGGAGGAAGATGCCACCTTGGTTGAGGGGACCCCCAGATAGTCCCTGGAGCAAGGGAGTGGCTCAAATGCTAAATGTTTCACTGGTGAGGGTCTGGGAAAACCTGCTGGAGGAGGGGAGTGCTGTGGCAGGGGCCGCACTTCAGGCATTTGACATACACCGGGGAACACTGCCTTCAAAAATCTGGCCGGTCGATCCCCAGCCAGGGCACATAACCAGGTTGCAAGCCAGGTCTCCAGCCAAGTCCATAGCTGGAGGCAGGTGAAAGGCAACCATACATTGGTGTTTCTCTCCCTCTTTGCCTCTCTCCCTTTCCCTATGTCTAAAAATAATAAATAAAATCTTTAAAAAAAACCCAACCCCCCTCACACCCCCACAAAACTGGCCAGTTACCGTCAACTTGTACACACGTCCTGCGGACGGACCACAGGGTTTGCAGGCCACCAGCATGTGCTCCCGGGTAAGTGTGCAAGGCCAGGCAGCCCTGTGGTCGCTTACAAAGAGGCCCTTATCTCTGGCAGTGGAG
The DNA here is from genome assembly GCA_004026585.1 of Noctilio leporinus. Taxonomy (NCBI): domain Eukaryota; kingdom Metazoa; phylum Chordata; class Mammalia; order Chiroptera; family Noctilionidae; genus Noctilio; species Noctilio leporinus. Next base: position 251,754 of record PVIW01001617.1, on the reverse strand, counting down.
AAGCGATGGAGCTGAGTGGCAGGCTGAAGGCAGATTGTTACAGCTGCAGGGCTCCTGATAAGTCTGAAAGCTCATCTAGCAACGCAAGGCCAGGCCTGGGGTGGGAACCTGGGGCCCCGGCACAGGAGAGCGAGATGCGTGGAGACCCCTGCGGGTGCTGCGGTTGCAGCCCCCACCCTGAGCTAGCACAGGTGGCCCGCCCTTCTTTGTAGGAGCTACACCTCTGCAGTCGGAGATGCCACAGGGGCCGCACCCCTGCAGGGCGCAGGCGATCCCTCAGGAGTTGCACATCTTCTCCTGGCTGCCGAAGGACAGAGTGAGGGTTGCATTCCAGAATAACCTGGCTGGGGACAGGCCTGAAGGACGAGGTAAGAGTCTACATCACGAGAGAACTGTAGCCATGGAGGATGCCAGTAGCCGGGGGCAGACCTGCCATTGGATTTGGATGGTGCTTGGAATGTAAGATTGGACACGCCAGAATCCATGGACTCAAGGGCACTTTCTTGAGACACGAGATTTTAAACTAATTAAAAAAAAAAAAAGATTTTATTTATATTTTCAGAGAGAGGGGAAGGGAGAGAGGCAGAGAGAGAGAGAGACATCAATGTCTGCCTCCAGCTACAGACCTGGCTTGTGACTGGTTATGTGCCCTGGCTGGGAATCGAACCAGTGACCTTTGGGTTTGCAGGCTGGTACCTTTCAACTGTGCCACCAGCCAGAGCCAAGACACAAGACTAAAAATATATATATATATATATATATATATATATATATATATATTTATTTATTTATTTTTAGAGAGGGGGTAGGGAGGGAGGGAGGGAGAGAGAAACATCGATGGCGAAACACCATCACTTCTCTCATATGTGCCCAGAAGGTGGGCTGAACCAGCAACTCAGGCATATGCCCTGACCGGGAATCAAATCAGTGACACTCCGCTTCGCCGGGTGATGCTCGGCTCATTGAGCAAGATTTAATACCTTAAGTAGAACCAGAGGCATGGAAACAAGGAACAGACTTCCAATGTGCAGAGGGGAGAGGGGAGAGGGGAGAGGGAGAAAGAGGCAAAGAAGGGGAACAGTTTAGTCAGGGAACTAGTATGAATGACCCACGGCCATGGACAACATGTGGGATTGACTGTGGGAGGGGGGAGGGGAAGGGTGGGGCAGGGGAGAGCAGTGGGGGAAAATGGAATAAGTGTAATACAACAACAATTCAAACAACAATTTAATACCCTAGCTAGAGCATAGGGATGGGGCAGGCTCTGTTGGGGTGGCTCTGAAAAAGTAGTAGCCACCATTCAGCCAAATGCCACTACCTGATTCTCCTGGGAGATGGTAGAGGAGACATTCAAAAGGCTGAGGAAAGGGCCTGCTGGATTGGGTGTGTTGTATAGGCCAGGATGACCGGCAGGGCCAGCAGGGCAGGCGAGGGGTGCTGACCCACGGAAGGTTGTGGGGATAGTGGCTAGGGCACAGTGTCCTCGGGGGAAGACAGATGGGCAGCCAGGACGACTCTGCTTCATACCTACAACCAGAAGAGCCGACAGACGTGCAGGAACAGGAGGCAGGGGCAGGAGGGACTCGGGGTCCTGCTCACTCCCCAGACCTGAACCAATTTTCAGATACGGAACCCACTGAAGAGGTCTGGTCTCTAGTATGCATCATAATGACTCCTTCAGTATTTTTCCCCCCGAAGGCCTATGGACAATTATTTGGGCAACTGTTCACTACAGAAAGGAGAATAATAAGACATTGGAGGACTAGGAGCCACAAAGTTTGAGTTGACATTAATGTCTGAAGACTCAAGCTTCATGATGGGCTCTTTTCAGAATGGGGCCTGTGGGGCCAGGTGGTGGGAGCAGTCCTGGCTGATGTCGCTTGCAGAGGGCTCACTAGGTCCAGGGGCCCACCCAGCAGCCCCTGTACCCTGGTGTGTAATTAGAATCCATATGTGTTGCCCTGGCTGGTAGCATAGTGGATAAGGGGCCGGCCTGCGAACCCAAAGGTCGCAGGTTCGATTCCCCAGCCAGGGCACATAACCAGGTTGCAAACCAGGTCTCCAGTCAGGTCTGTGGCTGGAGGCATGTGAAACGCAACCATACATTGATGTCTCTCTCCCTCTCTGCCTCTCTCCCTCCCCCTCTTTCTAAAGTAATGAAATAAAATCTTAAAAAAAAAAAAAAAAAAAGAATCCATATGTGTCGATAGCTGCAATGACCCCCACATCGGGTCCCTGGGCCATTAGCCAGCAGCAGAGCAGGCCGAGGAAACTTTTGAAACTGCCTTCTCTCTAGTCCCTCACCCTGCCCAGGATAGGAATGAAAGGCAACGCGTCATCCCAGGGGATGTGGCAAAGTAGCGTGCCGCTAACAACGTGAAGGGTAAAGTGGTGGTGGTCCCTACCACTTGCTTCTCCATGTAACCCCCCACCAGTCTGAGCCTGCAGAAATGGGGTGACCCTAGAGGAAGCCCGTAGAAGGCCCTGGGCTTCACCCAGTTGCAGCCCTGCTCACAGACACAGAGTCAGATGAAGGGTCACTGCTGGAGCAGGTTAAGAAAGCCTTTGGTGTGTGGTCATTTGTAACCATTTGGCGAATGTGCTCTTTTCCATTCCAGTTAGAAAACAGGGTCAGAAACAGTTCACATCTGCATGGGAGAGACAAGAGTTTTCATTTCCAGTTTTGCCATAACTGAGCTTTGCTAACTGTCTTGCTCTCTGCCATCATAATAAACCCACGACACCAGGATGCCACACGGATCAGCCACGTTAACCATGCTGATTACCCAGGATGAGCAAGAGGTGTGTCTAGGCCGGAGCCCATAGCTGAGTCCCCTGCACCCCAGAGATGAAGGTTCAAGGACCTGAAGTTTTCAGGGGTTCAGTGGTCAGGAGTATGCCAGGATATACCCTCCCAAGTAAAAGAAATTGCTAAATCTTCTATCTCTTACTTCAGCGAAGAGAACAGAGTACCTGATACCTTCTATGGGCTTAGAAACAACACATTATTCTGGGTGCCTGGAGGCTGCCGGCCATGGTGGGTCCCCTAACAGGAAGTGGCTCTGCAGAAGGTGGCCCAGGCTGCAGTGCATGCCGTCCCACTACTGGGTCCCGCCTTCCGGTCCTGCGGCTTGGCCGACTCTCGGGTATGGGAAGTGTCAGTTATGTGAAACAGAAGAGATGTAGCATGGAAAAAGCCCCAGGGGGACAGTCACAAAGCCAGGCCCCGCCATGGGCAACACAGGATGACACACCTCTTGAGAAAGTTTCTGGCATGTGACTAAGCTTTGGGAGAGACAGGACACATGGCACAGCAGGTGGGACTTCGGACACTGCCCACCGTGGAGCTGGGTCCTGTGGGTGCAAGTTGGGAAGTCACGTGGGCCGCAGCGGCCCGCAGGGGATGGGATGCACGCTCGGGTCTGAGCCTGCGTGGTGGACACAAGTAAACTGCGTGAGGACGCAGCCAGTCTGTTCCCTGGCTTGTACCTATGGCCACATACAGGGTCCTGTACAACCAGCTAACGGAAGAGGAAAAAGCCAGAGCTTGGTTTACAAATGGGCTGACGCAGGACACGGTGGCTGCAGGGGAATAAAATGCTCCCAACATGTGGAACTGGGAGTACAGTACTCAGTCATCTACGCTGCGCACAAGAAAAGTGGCCCGAGGCGGTGAGAACACACGCACCCTGGGCGGTGGCCAATGGCCTGGCCATACGGTCAGGGGCCTGGAAGGGAAAGATTGTAGGGCAGGAAGGCAGATCAACATGCGAGAGAAAACATGAAGTATGAAGAGTTTAGGACCACATGTTAATGCCCGTTAGAAGGCACCCCCCACAGAAGAGGCAGTGAGTAAGCAAATTAAAAAATGACTTGGACAGTCGCACCAGGCAGTCCTTGTCACTGGCCATACTGGAACCAGCACATTGGGCACCTGAGTGGAGCGCCCGCGGTGAGGAGGCAGAAGCCACCCAACGGCTAATGGGGGCCCAACCGCTCAGACTCCCCCACACCAAGGCCACTCCAGGTCCTGCTGCCTCCTAATGTCCAGCCAGCCTGTCAGCAACTGAGACCAGGGCTGAGCCCCTATGTTACTATTCGAGGCCACCCACTCACCTCCTGGGGACATGTCAACTACATCAGCACCCTCCAGCCTGGAAGGGCCAGCTGTTTTCTGTAGGGACGGAGACAGATTCCAGGTATGAGTCTGCCTCTCCTGACCACAGAACTCGGTCAGCACCACATCCAGGGACTGTACCTGATGCAAAAGCAAGGAATTCCACACAGCACAGCGTCTGACCGGGACACAGCAGGGTCCTATTGAACTAGTTTGCAGCTGCCATCAGTGCACATTGGATTCCTGTGTCCGGGGACCAGGAGGGGTTATCTGACCCTGATCAGCACGTGGATGCTTCTACATACCAAGGGCAGGCAGGCAGAGACGTGTGCGGCACCACGGCGAAGCCCCGGGCATGTCCGGACAGTCCCCACCGTGATTGTGAAAGGACACGTGCAGCAACCCCGACCTGAGAGGGGTCTGATTCCCAAGCATTTAGACCCCCCTTTCCCTCTGGAATGAAAGCTGGGGCACATGACCAGGCAGTATCACCATCTGCCAGGCTGGTGGGGGTGAGAGAATTCGGAATGGAGGAAGGAGGAGAGGATGCACTGGAGGCTGTGGTAAGGTCTGTGCCCGCCCTCTTTCTGTTTCCCTTAGGAGCAGGCCCAAGGGACGTGGGGGAAGCTGCTCTCTGAATCCGGTGGACAAGCAGATCTGTGTGGCACCAGGGGGTGGGTGGTGACAACCATGCAAAGCTTCCTCTCCAGAGGCAGGTGCCCCCACGCACACACTGTTCTGCAGTTTGCAGCAACACGTGCGATGCCTGCTGATGGCCGCCACCGGACTGCTAGGCAGGCCCGTTCTGGGGCCCGTGATCCTTCCTGATGGCGGGAGGGCCTCTCACACGCCTGGCTGAGCTTCCTTGGAACTGCACTGCAGTCTAAGTCTCCCCAGCCCCACTTCCTTCCCTCCTTTTCTCTTTTCCCAAGGATTGCACGCACATAGGCTAGTTCCCGCCTGCCCCCACCCTCACATCTGTTACTTCAAGTGTGGCCCTGGGAGCTAGTTGGAAATACCAAACGTCTAGCCCCGCTCGACCTAACCAAATCAGATGCTTCATACATGCATGATGATTGGAGAAAACACTCATTTAGAGAATTTGGGCTTTCCCAGCAAACTTTTAAAATCTGTTTGGAATCCGACGTTTTGCAAAGGAAAACAGTTGGAATCACGCAATTACAGATCATCTGGCTCCTTCATTTTATAGGTCAAAGTCCAGCAAAGGGACTGGTACAGTGAATTAGAACCAGCACCTAGGTCTCTGTCCCACTGCAGGCTCTGCTGAATGCTTAGCCTTAGTAGCGCTGGAAAAGTGGTGTAATAATTAAAAAAATGGTCTTTGGCCTGGGTGTCTCATATTGAGTCCAAAAATCCTTAGAATTTCCTGATGGGGGTGTCTTTTGTTATTCATCAGTTTATGTAAATGAGTACTGGGGGGTAGGGTGCCCCTGGGGAGCTCCAGGGTGGGGACCGGTGGTCAGAAAGACTAAACCTGTGCATAGAGGGTGGGGACTTGCAGTTTCTTGGGACAGGAGGGGGTTTGGTGAGAAGAGTGCGGGGCTGGGAGGACCGTAGCCCCAGAGAGGGCTCCGCTAGGCCCTCCTCCCGCACTGCCCTGGGCTCTCCCACCAGGCTGCTGTTGCGTTGCATTCTTTGTAACAAACTGGTAAACATAAGTAAGGTGTTTTCCTGAGTTTTTTGAGTTCTTGCAGAGAATTAGTAAACCTGGAGAGGGGGTTATGGGAACCCCCAAATGTTATGTAGCCAGTTAGCCAGAAGTACCGTGGCTCCTGGGACCTGCAACTGGAATCTAAAGTGCGGGCAGTCTTGTGGGGCTGAGCCCTCAACTGTGGGGTCTGCGCTAACTCTGGGGAGTGAGTGTCAAAACTGAGGGGCATGGACAGCCCGTTGGTGTTTGAGAGACTGGGTGTGGAAAAAGAACATGTGTTTGGTGTTAGAACTGTCAGGACAAAGATAACATGCTCGTCCAAACTGAGTTGTGCTGTAAGTGTAGAACAAACCCTAGATTTCAAGGGCTCGGTATGAACAAAGATTTAAATATTTCGTTAATAATTCTTTGGTGATGATTACATGTTTAAATAATTTTGATATATTGGGTTAAGCAAACTTAAAATAAAATATTGAAATGAACTCCGTCTCTCTTTTTTTCCGACACATGAGTGGCTGGGATTATAACTCTAAACCCCATCTCTTCATTAACTGCTTTATTCTTTGCCCAATTCATCATCAAGGTGGCCACTGCTGAGGGCATTTCCCAATTTCAGCTTGAGATCTTTCAGAAATTCTTATGGGATAATGGGACTACTTAACAAATCTTCAAAGAACTCCTGCGATGTCAATTTCCACTGTGCAGCATACCTGCCGGGCTACTATGACGGCTACACCCTAGCTCTGAAATGGAGACCGTGAGTGGAGGCGAGAGAGAGGACTGGGGCTAGGGGGTGGCAGTGGGGCTTGTACTAATGTGTGGCTTGGGCTGCACCCCTGGAGCCTGAACGCAGAAAGGCTGTCCCAGGGGCTGTAGGTGAGGAGCCAGGCCCTTGCCTTTCTTCCCTGGAACCTAGTATAGTGCCCTTCCCCTCACAGCCAAGACACTGTAAATGGGGCTCCTAATTGGATGCCAGGGACACAGCGGGAAGGGGGCGCAGATGGCAGGTCTTCAAGAGCCAGCCATGACGCAGAAGGGCCCGAGGGCCTGTGCCTGGGCAACAAGAGCCCTTTATTTTATTTTTATTTATTTAGTTGTTTGTTTATTTAAACTTTAAAAAAAAAAAGATTTTATTCATTATTTTTAGAGAAAAGGGTAGGGAGGGAGGAAGAAAGGGAGAGAGACATCAATGTATGGTAGCCTGCAGCTACAGACCTGGCTGGAAACCTGGCTTGCAACGTGGTTATGTGCCCTGGCTGGGAATTGAACCAGTGACCTTTGGGTTCAAAGTCTGGTGCCTGTTCACTGAGCCACCAGCCAGGGTTCACAGGAGCCCTTTAGGCTGAAGAAACCTGAGGGCTGAAGGAGGGGATGTCATTGCCATACCTGGAACCCCTAGATAGTGAAAGATGTAGGCATTCAGCTGCCTGTCAGGATGTGGCCAAGATCTCCAAGGCCACTCCAAGGGTGTAACTAGAGGGAGCTGTCATCAAGAGCTGAAATCACTGACCCTTCCCTTGTGCTGGTCAACAAGTTCCTGAAGCAGAAAATTCTGCTGTGAAACTAGAGTTCAATTCCTCCTGCCCAAAATTCTCACACTGCCACATGCCACAAGTGGTGGAAGTGTGACCCAAAGCAGTAAAGGACTTAACCAATTTCACACAGGGTGGGGGTGGCCTAAACTCTGAGGCAGCATGTTTAGAACTGAGAAGCTCGTGCCAGCCTGTCCTGTGTCTCTGGTGAAGGTGAAGGGCCATGATGCTTTTAATAGAATTAAGGTCTGAAATGGGTCCTGTTGTGTTTTTCCCTTGAACCTTTAGCTCACGTATGAATGCTCTCTCTGGAGTGCTGTGCACTGCAGAATGAACCTTATTTCACTGTAAACGAGGGATGCTTTTTTCTTAAGAAATGCATTTAATTCAAGGTGGTTAGTGAATGTAACGTATTTCTGAAAGGTAAAAGAATCCAGTTATAAAAGAAGCGCTGTGTACAGTCTCAAATAGCTGAAGGTACAATGGGCTCCATATTTTACATAGTACAAAAATTATTTCATATACAAAGAAAAAGTACAAATAATGTGCAAAAACCATTTTCACAGGTGGCAATTTATAAAATGAAAATGATAAAAAATCCTTCATTCTTATTATTCCCTCAATTTCTTATGTATCAGTTCGAGTTCCTAGTATTTAGATAAATTTGAAAATCTGACTTATTTTTAACCTACAAAGACAGTGGTATTTTAGTTTTTTTAAAAAGGGAACCATTTTATTATTGAAATCTTATGACTGAATCAGTTTTCATTTTATATTAAATTATAAGCAGACTATCTGAAGAACAAGATACAGAAATCATATATACACATTCTTGAAATATTAGTTTGGTATTTAACATATTAACATTTGAAAACACATGTAAAGATCTAGCTACCTGACTGGCGGCCGCCGCAGCGGGGGCAGATGGCCCTGCGCCCCGTGAAGAGGCAGCCCTCCTCAGGTGCAAGCTGAGCAAACATACCGGTATCAAAAGTAATAACAGCTCTTCCTGTTCATGTGCTGACATGTTGTCTGGAAGCCCTCGTCCCACATGTGGTGTGGTCAGAAACAGCTGGCTCTGTCTTTCCAAATGTCTTCACTTCATTAGGAGGTCAGTGCAAGTGTTTGTTTTGTGGGTTAGTGCACTCAGCTTTCTGCAAGTTATTTCGTGTAAGAAGCCGTCGGGAGGCAGAGGACTACGTAGGAACACAAGGTCCTGGGTCCTCAGGGCATCTGGGCCCAGAGAACCCAACGCTCTGGAAGCAGTCTCTTCCTGCACTGGTTTGGCCATCGTTGCACCATTCCCGGGACAGTCTCTCCATCAGGGTGGCCCCGTGTGCCCCTCCTTTGCCCGCCACTGAGCACCGATGTTCTTGTTGTGAACCCCCAAGGCTGGGCAGATTCTGGAAGAACCTTCTGGCGGCACCAGGGAGCTGAGCATTAAGGGCAGGAGCCTCTACTGGGAAACCTGTTCTGTGCAGAATATAACAATCTTGAAGGGTTTTGATTTTTGCTTGTCAGAAAGCTCTCCAAGGACACTATGACTTTGGGGGAACAAAAAGGATCTAGGTTTCCTGAAGAAGGACCCAAGGAGGTGGCTGCCCTCTTGCCTGGGGGATGGAGGACAGTTACTCAGGAAGCGTCTTCTGGTCCCTAACCACCAAGACCCTGTTACAGCCACCTAGTGCGGGACGCGGGCAGTGCCTGGCGCTCTGGACCAGCCCTGTGTGCCACAGCCACCGCTGAACCAGCGGACTGGGTAGGAGTGGCCAGGAGAACCCTGGGCCCTGGGTTGACTCATCAGAACCAACAGGACGCTGTCCTTCCTCAAGGACTCTCGGGCTTCCCCAGCCCGGCTGCCCGAGTCCTTCCACTCTCTCTGCTTGAGCTGACCGAGCACGTCAGGCGTCAGAGATACAGCTCTGGATCCGGTCCATCCACTGCTGGGCACTCTGTCCGTCTTGGGCGCAGAAGTTATACACACGTTTGCTGGTCTTGAGCTGCAAAGCCAAGTGAAGAGTGTCACAGATGAAGGGCAAGGCTGTTCTAAGGCTTTGGGCAAGTCCATCCCTGTGACCTTCTGTTTCCGTACTTTCCCAGCCTCTGAATTTTCTCTCTTCCACCACCACACTGCCATTGCCTTTATATTCACTTTACACTTTTCATCTTTGAAGTTATAGGGGATGATTAACATCCCCATGGCAGACTGATATCTGCCAGGAGATACTGGCAGAAAAAGGAGGGACCCTGGGATGGTCTTACTTGCACCTCCCCAGGGCTTTCCGTGACTAAGGAGGAAGGTCGGGAATGGCTGGAGCCCCTGGCCTTCTCCATGTGGGGCAGCAATGTGGTGAAGGGGCAGAGGGAGGTGCCTGTGCTCCCCAGGGGAGCCTGAGACTGATCCAGACCCTGCTGAAGTTGGCGGCTTTGTCTGTTTCCACCCTCTTCTCCCATCACCAGTTGGGGCCACACTAGAGACCAAGTTAGGGATGCAGCCTCATGGCCTGAGCAGGGCCCTGGAGTATAACCTCTGCCCTTTATGAAGCCCTGCATGGATCTGGGGATTAGAGAAGTCCCTTATCATGTGGCCAATAAAATGCCCCACCTAATAGCTGCTGAAGATAGTCAGCATGTGTGACTAAGGGCAGTTTTTTGTGGATGCTCAAGTCAAGCATGAAGACCACTGGAAATGAAGGAAGTAGATAGAGTCTGTTCTTGACAGCAGGTGGTGAGGGAAATAACTAACAATACTTAACAAGGGGTTCATGTGCTTTCATATGCACTTGAAACACCGTTGTGTCAAGCCATGTGCAGCCTTCTGAAACAAATGGGTAGCTAGGAAAGGTCAAGAAGGGGATCAGAGTGCTGAGTTCAAGTTCTGCGGTGATCCTCATAGCCAGGGGGTCTGTGACCCATCTACAGTCACCACCAATTGCTCTGAGGCTCCACAGTTGTTGGAGGAAGATGGGTAATAAGATCATGTGTAGACAGAGCCAGAAAAAGGTACGTAAGATCAACTTACATCAAAGAAAGCCTTGTCACTTGTGTGCTTTGGGGCTCCCATGCTGGGCCCAGCAGGGACAACCATTTCCACTTCCGCCAGATCAATGTGGCCTTTGCAGCTCGTGTCCTCACCAGAGTCATAGTATCGCAGCTGGAAGGGACCACAAGGAAGGGTACAGGTGGGATGTAAGAGACACAGAAAGGGAAAACGGCATGGCTTATCAACGTTCCTCTGTACCAGTCTAAACTAGGCTGGGAAGAATAGGAAAGAAGTACTAGGTAGTGAGGGGAAAGATGGAAAAAGACATATATTTTTGAAATTTGAATAAGTGAATTATATATTAAAAGTCAACCAACAACTGTAAAAACTATATGTAACACATAAAAAGGGATTAAAAAGGGATTAATGTTTAGAATAAACAGAGATCCTACAAATTGATGAGAAAGCCTGTAAAAAATTGTCAAAGTATCTCAGTAAGTTACAGAAGAAACGGAAATGGCCTACAAACATCTGAAAAGATGAGCAACCTCACTGATCAAAGAACAATAAATGAAGTCAATGAGATTTCGCTTATATTAAGAAATATTAAAAATGGCTGATAAAAAAATAAACGAAAATGGCTGATGATATCCAGGTTGAATGTACATATTATTAGTGGGAATATAATTTGTTAGAGATTTTTGGAGGACAATTTGGCAATATCAACTGAAAATTATGTTTACTGATACACTCTCTTCCCGCCTTTAGAAATTATCCTATTGAAGCATTCCCACAAGCACACAGAGACATAAAGGTTTCCTTCAGCACTGTTGTTATCAGCTCAAAACAGAAACGATGTCTTTCAATGGGGTGTTGGTTAATTACATGGTAGTAGAGAGATCGTATTGAAAACTATATAGCTTTCTACAAATGGTAAGATCTGTATAACCTGGTAGGAAAATATATAAAAAAGTTGCCAAGTAGCATGTAGATATAAAACAATTTTTGAAAAACAGATTAAGTAGCATAATATTTGATTGAGCGGTTCCTATGTACCAGGACTGTTCTGATTATTTTGTATGTAACTCACTTAACTTTCCTAGCAAATAAAACTATATACACACATACGTATTCATCTATATGTACCTATGAAAGTTACTTAGCAAAATATATACAAAATTTTTAATAGTTATCTCTGGGAGTAAGGGGAGAGGACTCTTGGTATAACAAACATGCTACTTTTGGAGTAAGAAAAAGTGAGAAAATTAGGTTTTAAAATGAAAGAGGTGGCTGGTGGAAAAGCCTTACTGGGCCCCAGTCAGAATTCACTAACTTACACAGCAGGGGGTGCCTGGTGCCTCCCTTACTGAGGTTCTGGCCTCAGGCTTTGCTCTGTCTCCCTTCAGGCATGTGTAAGTAGGGCTACATGGAAAAACCTATACCTTTCATGTTAAAGAAACCCAAAAGATTGGTAAGAATGCAAATATGATTTAGTGTAATTGTAAATTACAGAAAAATTGTGCCATTCTTCTATGCTATATTTAGTGGTTTAGTGGAATTTTCTACCCAGTGTACACGGACTGTGACTTCAGAGACACTGTTATTTTAAAGTACAGCCCCCTAAAAAGGGCTTGCATTGCATATTTGGAAATAAATTCTTTACATTCTTCCACAAAGACTCTGTGGTATCCCTGAACAGAGGGAAAGGTGGTCTCCATAAAATGTCATCACCTGGAAGGAGTGTTCTAGGTACAGGTCCATCCAACCAGAGCATTGTGGAGAGGTAACAGCTCCTATCATTCTAAGCAGACTGCATCTTAGGGGCGAGCACACCAAGGACCGAAATGTGCACCCCTGTGCCTCCAGGCGGACTCGTCGGTTCCCACGCAGACTGAGGCCATAGTCAGAGCACGGCCAGCTGCAAGGCTCACAAGGCTCACGCCAGCGAGGTGCAGTGGGGCTCAGGGCTCGGGAGGGGCCCTCTCCACTGAGGCTTCTGTGGCAATAGCTAAGAGCCTGGCAGCTGGTAAGTGGCCTCACATGCTCCGAGAGGTCCAGTCTAGCGCTTACCCCTGTGAATCCAGGTGTGGGAGGGCCTGTTTCGAGGGCCCTTCCCCTGTTGCTCCATCTTTGAGGAACAATAATGCCTGTTGAATGCCCTCTGTTTGGAGCGGATGCTTTGTGCTGAGGGCCAGGGTAACTTGTATGGTGGGGCTTGTGCTGCAGTGTGGCAGCTCGCTGAGGGCCCAGGCTCTCTCCTGGCCTAGGGTTAAGAGCGGGCAGCAGGAGCTGTCTGGGTGTTAGAAAGAGTTATTGCTCTTCATGCTCCAGGCTCAACTCACTGTCTGGCCTGCACCCACTAGGCAGAGCTACTTTGGAACTGGCCTTGTTCAGGGCCATGAGGGGTCCTTGGAGGCGCCCCCAGGCAGCACCAGAGAGGCCCTAGGAAAGCAGGCTGTATGGGACTATCCACTGATGGTCACAGTAGCTGGGCTGTGAGTTTAGCCTAGGCGACTTCCTCCGCAGCTCTGAGGGGATTACCTGATGTTTTGTTACGTCCAAAACAAACCAGCGGGGCTTCCACCCTTTCAGCAAAGCCCCTCTTTTGTAAAGTGTTCCTTCAAAAGACCTAGAAGAAAAGATAACAAGAGTTTAATTTTGAGTTTTCATTAAAAACATTTTGTAAAGGGATGTCCGCTGGTTTTGTTTGTTAAATCTCTATTTCTCTCCAGTGATCCCAACCCCCCTCAAACCCAATCAAGAGTTATCCCTGGAATTTTTCTACTAGGCCTTCGAGGAAAGACAGCCGTTCTCTGCTGGAATTGCTGGATACCAAACCTGCGAGGTTTGGCGCTCTGAGTGGCAGGCCCTGGTGCCGTGCTGGGAGAAAGCAGAGCTGCCAACGGAGAGAAGCCTGGAGACTGTGACGGACTGGCACAGCCGTGGCCTTCCCAGTTTACACGAGCAAATTCCTTTTTGCTTGAGCAAGCAGGAACGAGAGTTCTGCCACTGAAAATGTGCTGACTGATGCGGAACCCCTCACAAGATCCGGCAGACATGAGATAATCACAATCAGGACTCAACCACAAATAACTACAACCTCTTGGCATCATTCTAGTTGTAATTTTGATATCTCCTCTTCAAAGAACCATTTAATGCATTTAAAACAGAAACAAAGAAAGACTCACTTTCAGCCTACAGCTGGCCGTAGCGCGCTGGCCTAGCCTATGCAGGGGCCTGCGGTGGAGCCGGGGCTGTGTGTTTTCAGCAACACCCCCCTACCGCCCCCAGCAGCTCCCAGCACAGCCCACCTATTCTCGTCATTCCTGGACGTGTACTGGCTGTACAGCGTGGCTGCTCTCCGGTCCACGCCATTGGACGGGGCGATGCTGGCACTGTGCTCCTCCCCGACACGGCTGTCGGCCAGGGGCAGCAGAGACCTCTTCTGATAGGAGGGCAGGTTGGTGGACACAATTCCTGGGGAGCCCGGAGGGTGCCTCTGGGGCTGAAAAAGAAAGAACAGGAGCTAGGAAAGCTTTACAAGGCTTTAAGCAACTCAACTAGTAATTTCTAAAAATTTATCTTGAGGAAAAAACCCTGTACCAATAGCAAAATGTATGTATAAAGATGTTTACAATAGCCCTGCTGGTGTGGCTCAGTGGATTGAGCGCCAGCCTGTGAACCAAGAGGTTGTTGGTTTGATTCTCTGTCAGGGCGCATGCCAGGCCAGGATCCTAGTTAGGGGCCTGTGAAAGGCAACCAACAGACGCTTCTCTTCCTCGCTTACCCTCTCTCTGAAAATAAGTAAATAAAATCATTAAAAAATAAAAGGTGTTTATAATGGTAAAAAAGCTGGAAACAACCTAAACACCTATCATTAGAGGACTGGTTAAAAACAAACAAACACATTTCGTATCATGGAATTCTACATAGCCATTAAAAATGATGCTGCTTGCTGATTTACATAAAGTGACAAATGGAAGGGCATACGTGCCACATATTAAGTGAAAAAGAAAGCAGGTTTTAAAATAGTACATACAGAGATCTCTTATATGTGTGTTTAGAATAAACCAAGATTGACAGCATGGTAGTTTATTTCTGGGTTAAAAATTGTGGGTGATTTTAACTTTCTGTTCTGTAACATTCTTTGTATTATCTTACTTGAAAGAATAAATATATCTCAATTGTATAATCAGAAAAAAAAAGGCAAAAAAGCCCAATTTTTTCTGAGAAAAGATGTCACCCACCTATGGCCTGTTCACTAGTAGTTTGAGTTGCCATTTCTGGGGCAGAGACAGCGTCTACATCACATTCGGATTTCCTTCTGTGCTCCATCCTCCTTAACCCCTCTGTGACTTCTGACCCTGCTGACCTCTCCTCTTCCTCTTTAAGTCTTCTAAAGTGCTCTTTAGAAGACTGTCCTAACTTCCCTCTTGTTGCATTTGGAGCCGATCAGTTGGGGTCTGACAGCTGGCTATCCTGAGCACTGGCTGGGTGACCTCTGTGCTGCCCCCCAGTGTGAGGTGGGACACCACTCCCTACCCACGGGGCAAACAGCAGGCTGAAGTGTGCACGGTGCCCAGCGTGGTCCCTTGTACATACTACGTGCTTGATAAAAGTTTCTTAAGTCAGAAACAGAAAAGGGGGTGTGATCAACAGAAAACACCGTATTTTGTCATTTTAAAATACTTAATTTTCTTGGATTTCTCTGGAGCAAATATAGTCTTGGCATTCCCCTCCTCCCTCATGTGGTAGAAGAGCAGCTGAACCCACAGAAACTCTGAGATAGAAAAGAACCCAGTAATTTCCCCTGCACACAGGGACCTGCACCGTATTATCTCACTGTGGTTGAGCGAGACACTCAGGAAGTATTCAGTTACTTGGCCCTTTTTGCCCTGGAACCCCAGGCATGACCCCTCCCTCCCCACTCTTCCTTCGGCCCGGAAGCCCACCTGGGTCACCTGTGGCAGCGGCCCCACCTGACCTGGCACCCTGCGGAAGCACAGCAGTAGCTGCGAAGGGATTTGCCAACTCACTCGGTCTGCTCGGGGCTGCTCTGTAAGGTCCGCGGTGACCCTTTCCCACAGCTGCTGCCACTTCTCAGGGGTTTGGTTCAATTTATGTTCCAATCTTTCAATTTCCTGCAAAGTAATCAAGAGGGGTTTTCTGACAGATAATATTTCATAGAAATCAGGATGTGTCCCAAAGCCGCATCTCCTCCGTCCTGAGCCCAGATGGAGAGTGTGGCCACAGGGCAGCTGAGAACAGTGGTAAACACAGGGCCTCCCAGGCTGCCCAGGCCAGCGAGGTGCCCTGAGGCAAGGATGACTTATTAGGGTTTATAACCAGGGCTTTTTACACAATGATTTCAACACAGAGAAGAACTATGTATCCCAAACACCCTGGCTAGCCCATAGGAAATCTGATGGCCACAGCCAAAGGTCAGGGACTGGGCCGGTGTCCAAACCCTAATAGCTGAGGTAGATGAGAAGTCTGCTCTTGACAGGGGAACCTCTCAACTCTGATGATTCAAACCAGATGTGGAGAGAACCACTCCTGAAATCCCTGAGGCATGGAATTCTTTGGGCCAGGAAAGCAGGGCGCCGCCTGCGACAGCGCCTCCTCCTGGTCAGAAGGCCACTCGGCTCTTCAGGAACTGCCGGGGCTGGCAGGGCTCAAACTCTGGGGCTGCTGCTCTCACCAGGGTGGTTTCACTCCAGAATGTTCCTTGGAGAAGACAGCTGGCTGCACTCCCACCAGGCCACCAGCTGCCCACACTTCTGACCAGAGGACGCATAGCACCGCAAAGGCCATGCCCAGGCCTGAGTCAGGCTGTCTGCGCAGCTGAAACGGCTGGGAAACTGCAAATTGCTCCACTGTGTGACTGCTTCCTCGTAATGCTGGAAAACTCAATTTTATGGAGACTTTCCCGCTAGCTGAGCCTGGTTCCTATGGATGCTGGGGGGCAAATCTGCTTTCCTCTCACTCCTGCCTTGAGCAGAGCGCACAGGTGTCACTCAGCTGGCCCGGCTCCTGAGGCCACTGCTGCCCCCACGGCGTCCTGGGTGGGCGTCTACAAGCCGCGCACTTACGCTGAAGAGGCTGGTCAGAGCGTCGGGCTGAACACAGCCCACGTCTTCGTAGCACGGCCACACTGTCCTCCTCTGGCTCTGCGACCTGGCCTCTGCGGCCACGTCAGCGTCCTCGGAGGGGAGCTGCCTCAGCATCATCCAGTCATACGAAGGCCCTGCGGAAAGGGTCTCTTCTGTGTAGTAATCCCACTTCTTGAGGCTGGAGACATTTACACTGGGCTTCAGGGCCTGTTTAAAAGAAAATTCTGAAATATAGTTTCATCTTGACCCAAGTATACTTGCAGGCCAGCCCCTGAAATTTGCAGGGTCCAAGGCAAGAGTATGAACGGAGGATTAAATGCCACGTATCGATTAAAATGTATATGTCAAAATAAACAGTGAAATAAAACATGTTCTATCCTACCTTGATAGCTACAACTTCTTAACCGACTCCTCAGACCTACACCGGAGAACGTGTGGCACTAAAGAGCTGGTCCCAGCCCCGGCCCTTGGCTGACCCCCCGCTCCTCCACCGGCTCTGTCCTGTACTCTGAGGGTCTTTTATGAACGTGTGTGTAGATCCCAGACCATGTAGCTGAACTCTGTCCACGTGTTGCCGAAAAGCTACTTCTTAGCTGCCCTTTGGGTCTAGGGGTAAGTACACTGGCTTGGGAGACAGAGGCGAAGTGGGTTGCTGAGGAACTTGCAGTTGGCTAAGGACTTGCGAGATACCACGCAGGTTTAGACAGAGGGGCATCTAAGCCTGTACCGTGGTTTCTCGTACCCCTCACCACCTGAGGAAGAGGCAGCTCGAGAAAGGCCAGAGTCGGGCCCTAATGCATGGGGGCCTCTTGCCCCTCAGGAAGGTGCTTCTGTTTGTTGCACCAACTGGCCTATAGCAGAGCCTGCTTTCCCACAGATGTGCAGGCCAGGGCACATCATCCTTCTTGGACTGGGCCCCAAATGTCCCCGCATCCCGCAGGGGTTTGCCTATGGCTTTGGTGCAAATGAGCTAGGGGATTCTTTTTTTTTTTTTAAATATTTTATTTATTATTTCCAGAGGGGGAAGGGGAAGGGAGAGAGGCAAAGAGGGAGAGAAACATCACTGTATGGTTGCCTTTCACCTGCCTCCAGCTACAGGCCTGGCTGGAGACATGGCCTGCAACCTGGTTTTGTGCCCTGGCTGGGAATCGAACCAGTGACCTTTGGGTTCACAGGCTGGCACCTTATCCACACTGAGCCACCAGCCAGGGCAGATTCTTTTCTAAAGTATTTTAGATCTGTCAGTTTAGATGGCCTGATGAGATTTCAAGTTTTGTTTGTTTGTTCTTCCCAGGAAAAGTTAACTTGCTTTGATATTCTTAGTTATTCCTTCCAGGTTTTGGGGACCAGATCCTAATTTCTGTGGTCGGGAATCTGGTGAATAGTTTCTATTCCATCATAATTCAAACCCAGAGTCTTATCATATTTTTGAATAGCGTCTGGTATGAAACCTAATTAAATGTTGATAAAAGCCTAAATAGCTTGCATACACTGAAAGTAAGGAAGACTTCAACACAGAATATTCAGAAAATGAAACATAAATGCTTTTTTACCTCAACTTCCATTGGCGAATACAAGTAATTAAAAAAGATGGGACTCCTCTTGTGCATTCTATCAATACACTCCCAAATACAAATCCCTTTTTTGGCATGCTTATCTCCTTTATCATCAAATAAAGTTCCTGTAAATTCAAAAAAATTCAACAAATGTCAATTAAATCAACAGTTTGCCTAGAAGTAGGATGCCTGTAGCAGATGGAAAGTGGAATATTTTTTATGGCTCTAGGAACAGCAATGTATGTGCAGAAAGCTTAGATTATAACTGTGAAGCTAAAGATAGGAATGAACTTCACAGTTATATGGAAACAAATCCAAATGGAAGGAAAACATCTGATAAGTTTTCCAAGCATTTAGCAGGACATCACGGCTCTCTTACAAGCTACATCTATATCCATACTCCCTGAGGCCCATGCCAGGAGACAGTCTACACATTTTTCAAGAGAAAATGGAAGGACTTAAAGAGTTGATTTGATGAAACTCAGTTAAAAACATAATTTTATGCTCCTTTTTTAAGACATTGGCTGTTTATGATGAAGCTGTTTAATGTGTCTTCTTGCTTGGTAGTTTATATATATACTACAAATCATGGAGTCTTGATGACAGAGGGTGTGGTCTGTACTGTGGGGTGATTTAAAAAACAAAAGTTGAATTTAGGAGAGGGGCCCTTCAAGGATTTTCTGACATTAGTTTTGTACTTTTCAAACAGTTACTCTGTACTCACATGAGCCCACTTTGTTTCTCACTGACAGCAGGAGGTGTCAGAGTGAGGCAGGAGGCATTTCTTTACAAGGCCAGGAAAGGTGCCCCCTTAGCAATGCTATCTTGCTTCAAATGAAATGACTCAGTCAAAAACAAGTAACTATTTTACCAGTTTATCAGAAGAGAATGTCTTAAGTCCAAGGCTGTACAAAATCCTATAATATAAGGATCCCCAACACTAATTAATGTTTTCTTTATTTTTAAACTGCACAGCCCAGTGCAGTAGGTCTCCATTGTGGCCTCATATTTAAAACAGCAAGAGTTTACAAAAATCCCAATGCCTGGGTCTCACCTCAGTCTAATTAATCAAAATCTCTGAGGATGGGCCACAAATATCAGTTGTTTGAAAAGTTCTCCAAGTGATTCCAATGCCCAATGTAACCAACTCTATTTAATGCCTTCCCAATGCTCGGGTGCGTAAGAAATTACGGTTTTTGATTGTGATGTGTGGAATGACAATTCTATGGGTCACCAAAAGTCTGGAAGTATAAACCAGATGAGAAATGATCTGACTACTGGTATCTCCCTTACTAGACAATTTTTAATAGTGTGCACTGAAAAGCAGCATTTCCTTTCATACATGTATATATTTTAAAATATTTTATTTAATATTTGTAGAGAGAGGGGAAGGGAGGAAGGCAGAGACGGACAGAGACATCAATGTACGGTTGCCTTTCACCTGCCTCCAGCTACAGAGCTGGCTGGAGACCTGGCTTGCAACCTGGTCATGCGCCCTGGCTGGGGAATAGAACCAATGAACTTTGGGTTCGCAGGCTGGTGCCTTATCCACTGTGCCACCAGCCAGGGCTCCTTTCATATGTTCAATTGAGAACATCAATAAATAATTTCAGCCACTGAAAGAGTCCTTGTTATGAATATACAGGTACATATAACTTCTGAAAACAGCTGATTAAAAAAGTCTTCTTAGGCATGTGCACTCTCCCTCCCCTCTCCCTACAACAAAGATAAGAGTATAAAATCTCCCTAGAGAATGTTTTCACAGAGACTGACTGATTTTCAGCATCTACACTTTACAACCAGCATTGCTGTTAAAAATGATAATAATGGTGTTATGGCCTAAAACGTAAGTGCTTACTATGTGCTAGCAATTGTGCTAAGAAATTTACA
Organism: Noctilio leporinus; assembly: GCA_004026585.1. Lineage (NCBI taxonomy): Eukaryota > Metazoa > Chordata > Mammalia > Chiroptera > Noctilionidae > Noctilio > Noctilio leporinus. Next base: position 231,891 of record PVIW01001617.1, on the reverse strand, counting down.
CATCTTCCCTATTGTGATCATCAGGGCTCGAAGAGCCATTGTGATGAGGAAACTGAAGAGACTCAGACAGGTACTTCACTTGTCCGTTGGGGCTGGAATTTAAGCCAGGTCTGTCTGACCCACAGCCAGGGCCTGCGCTGCTATTTAAACTGCCTCCAAAAGCAGGCACCTTTCTTTCCTACCACAGTGTACCAGGGTGGAAAAACTGGGCCAAATGTTTCTTTTCAAACAAAGATAACACTTTGAGGTATGAACATGGTAAGCAGATTTAACTTTTCAAAGGTGTTCCAGGGACAACCACTAACGCAGCAGCACATAATCTCTGAATCTGGGCATGTGCTCAGGTCCACTCTACTTTCGTAGTTCAGGGTAACACCCTAAGAAAAGGCCTTGCCACACTTGAGGGGAGTGATGTTGTTAGAGCTTTTAATCAAAAACACACAAAACAAACAAAAAAGATAAAACAAGAGCATGCAAACACGTACCGTGCTCTAATCTTTCATAGTCTGAATCCAGGAGAAATGTTTTAAAGCGATTAGATACGTAGTGGAAAGCCAGGAACTTTAAGTAATAGAGATTGAATTCAAACTCAGTTGGATACTGGTTGTGGACCTGAAACACACAAGGCAGAGAAAAGAGTGAGAATCAAACCAAAAGTGGGTGCCATGCCATTGACTGCTGCCTTGACACATGCTGAAGGCCACCTGGTCACTTAACCTGAGTCCCTGTATGACTGAGAGTGGAGGGGACCTGCCTTTCTGTACCTTTCTGTACCAAACACGATGCTAGGCATTTTTAATGAACATTACTTCCTTTAATCTCCCTAATAACACTGCACGATAGGAATTATTTTTTCTAATTCTATTGAGATATAACTGACAAAACACTGTAAGTTTAAGGCATTGAACATGATAATATGTTACATTGTGAAATGATTACCACAGTAGGGTTATAGTTATCCTCTCCATCACTTCACGTAATAATTATTATGTTTTAGGGGGTAGGAACATGTAAGCCTACCCTTTGAGCAACTTTCAGGTATATAGTACAGTATTTTTAAAAAATTTAATTTTATTGTTATTGTATTACATCCATCCCCTTTTTCCTCCCCTTTGTCCCCTTCCCCATCCACCCACTCCCCACTCCAAGTCAATCCCACTTGTTGTCCATGTTCATGGTTCTTCCACACTAGTTCCTTGACTAAACTGCTCCCCTTCTTTGCCTCTTCCTCCCCCTCCCTCTCCCCTCTGCCCACTAAAGGTCTATTCATTGTATTCATGTATCTGGTTCTGTTTTGCTTGTTTGTTTGCTTTGTTCATTATTGTCCGGTAAAGGGTGAGATCATATGGTATTTGTCTTAACACAGTATTGTTCACTTGAGTCATCATGCTGTGCGTCAGATCCCTGGAGCTGTTTGTAACTGGAAGTGTTTGCCCCTTGACCAACCTCTCTTCAGTTCCCTCCACCCCCAGGCCTGGCAACAACCATTCTACTCTGTTTCTGTAAGTTTAGCTTTTTTAGATTTCACATACAAGTCAAATCATACAGTATTTATTTACCTTTCTATGACTTATTTCATTTAGCATAATGCCCTCAAGTTGTTGTAAATAGAAATATTTAAAAATTTTCTTATGGTTGAATAGTTCATTGTTTATATATGTAACATTTAAAAAATATATTTTATTTATTATTTTTAGAGAGGGAGGAAGAGAGAGAGGCAGAGAGGGAGAAAGACATCAATGTATGGTTGCCTTTCACCTGCCTCCAGTTATGCACATGACTGGAGACCTGGCTTGCAACCTGATTATGTGCCCTGGCTGGGGAATTGAACCAGCGACCTTTGGGTTCGCAGGCCGGCACCTTAACCACTGTGCCACCAGCCAGGGCTATATGTGTAACATTTTTAAACCCATTCACTCATAGATGGCACTTTGGTTGTTTCCGTATCTTGGCTATTGTGAAAAATGTTGCAGTGGACATGGGAGTATAACTATCTCTTTGAGATAGTGATTTCATTCATATATATCCCCAGAAGCGGGATCACATAGTAGTTTTATTTTGAATTTTTTGAGAATCTCCATACTGTTTTCTATAGTGGCCACACCAGTTTATGTTCCTACCAATAGCAGACAAGTTCCCTTTTCCCTACATCCTCACCAACAATTGTTACCTCTTGTCATTTTGATTATAGCCATCCTAATAGGTATAGGGTAAAAATCATTGTAGTTTTGATTTGAATTTCCTTATGATTAGTGATGTTGAGCACCTTTTCATGTATCTAGTGGTCATTTGTGTGTCTTCTTTGGAAAAAGGTCTATTCCAATCCTCTGAAGATAGGCATTTTTATCCCCACTTTACAGATGAGGAAGCTGAGGATGAGCAAGATGAAGCAGTTTACCCGCTGGCGTTCAAGCAGTAACCACTGAGCCCTAATTTGAACCCTGGCTTGTTAGCTCCAAGGCTTGTGTCCATTAAACTGTTAGGCACCTGACAGAGATAAATTAACTTATGGTTCTTCCTTTCAGGCACCTGTGGTGTGACAGTATGTAATACAACAATAAAAATTGTACTTACGTAAGTTTGGCAGTGAAAGGAATGAGGGGAGAAGGTCGTGTAGGGAGATAGTAGGAGTTGTTTTCTGGACAAAAGAAATGCCTGTCTGAAGGCAATGTAGATGAAGCCAATACAGAGAGAACAAATTGTAGAGAAAGAGCTGATGACTAAGAGAATAAGGTCCTGGGAAAATAAGAGTGAGTGAGGCTGAGGGTCCAGAAATAGGGCATCATCTTGGAAAAGAGAAGGGATAGAACAACAGATAAAAAAGACAGACATGTTGAAGTGCCAAGGGAAGGGGGAGGAGCTCATGCCTTTTAATCTTAAATTTTCATCAGGAATTCAGGCAGTGAGATCACTGGATTTAGTAATAAAGATAAGGAGATGATGAGAGGGAGGGAACAAGGCGAGCTTGGACCAGTCACTGTGCTGCAGCGTGCTTCAGGTCAGCTACATGCAGACTCCGTGGAGCCATGTGATGTTGGCAGAAGGTAGGCTGATGACCTTGTGACACACTTCAATCCACCTAGCCATCTCACCTCCGCATTGTTCAAACAACCTCTCATGACGAGTCGGAGAATTCTGTTTGCTTGAGATAAGTCCCAATCAAAATTGTACTTGCTTAAAAGCTGTTTTAAGTGAACACTGCGGACAGGCTGTCTAAAGCCAGCTTTCCTCTTGATGTTTACCTTGGCCATGTGGACCCACAGTTGGCCAGCCAAAGGGAGTAGGCACATGTGTAGTATGCTGGCTGCCTAATAGATCAGTGGGGATTTGAAGTCATAATCTGGATATCACCTGCGTAGAAATCGAGTTTTCTGTGATGATTAAAAGTTTTTTCCCCCAGCCAGGGCACATAACCAGGTTGCAAGCCAGGTCTGCAGCCAGGTCCATAGCTGGAGGCAGGTGAAAGCCAACCACACATTGAAAAAAAAAAAGTTTTCTTTTCTTTCTTACTGGCTTTTTAATTGAGCTGAAATTTTAGTTCATAAGAAATACGAAATAAAATGGAATTTATAATGACCTAGGAGAGTTTGCCCCTTAGCAATGGAGCTGCTTTCCTGGCCTAAGCCACTGCCCTTCCTGCTGCACCAGGCTCCTGGGACAGCAGTGATTCCATGGGACAACTGGGACATGGCCCTGAAGAGCTAGGCTGTGTGCCGCATTCCAGGATTTTTAGAACAGTAAGCATAGGTATTGAGCATGAATTTTCTCATCTGTGAAAATGAAAGCGATAGACCACATGGGTTTCCTGTGATGTTTTATGAGCAACTCATTTTAAAGGTTATGCATACCTGAGGAATTCATAGTTACAATGAAATAAAACATAAGTCAATCTAATACATATTTAACAATCAAGTTATTATTTTGCAGCATTATAAAGGTATAAAGATAAGTTCATGTAAGTGGTTATTATAATTAGTAATTCATCCATTTCTATGTTGGAAAATACAATTTTAAAAAGTTGCTTTCTAGCCCTGGCTGGTAGCACAGTGGATAAGGTGCCGGCCTGCGAACCCAAAGGTCCCTGGTTCGATTCCCCAGCCAGGGCACATAACCAGGTTTCAAGCCAGGTCTCCAGCCGGGTCTGTGGCTGGAGGCAGGTGAAAGGCAACCATACATTGATGTTTCTCTGCTTCTCTACCACTTTCCTTTCCTCTCTCTCTGAAAGTAATAAATAAAATCTTAAAAAAAAAAAAAAAAGTTGCTTTCTGTCCTTGCTTTTTTAGCCCTCTATGTCCTTGGCTCAGGTGTCAACCATGTGCTCCAGCACAACAATCCTCTTTCACACATGTGTCCCCACTGACACACATGCACACCAGAAGACAGAGGCCCCAGGTTTCGCACTCCTCTGGTTTGAGTTCCTGGTCCTGAATCAATAGTGCACCCGTGATAGAGAGAGGGTGGCAGGACAGCAGGAGACAGGCCCAGGAGGATGGAACTTGGTTCCCTACCGCCTGAGAAGAGAAACCTACACTGTGCATGGACAGGGTATGCTCCAAGGACACCTTTGCCCCAGTGGCCCCGCTAAGTCACACGCCAGCCCCTTGGCTCCCTGTTCCCAGGGGAGGAAGAGTTCAGAGCCATGTCCACTGATCCAGTCCACAGCAGGCCCTACAAACTCTCTAAAAACACTTTAATTAAACAAAGCCCTGAATAAAAAAACATTTTTCTCAATGGTTATTTTCCACAGGAACTACTTGTTTCATACATATCTGTATCTTTCTTTGATTATTCTGATACTTAGTATGCTGAGGAATACAATTTTGAAGACTCACTTCTGAGGTAACGTAGAACAGAAATACAGTGAACATGACCTTAGTTTGAACTTACTGGCATTTCGGGGAGATCACATGCTAGGACTTGAAGTAAAACTCCTCTCCGCAAGTGGAGAAAGGCTCTCACCGCCCATGGTACTGAGTGACTAGCCTCATCACAAGCCCTGACTGTGGGGGCAGCCAGTACTGCATGTGCAAGTGTATGTATGTGCACACGTGTGTGTATGTGCATGTGTGTATGTGTGTGTGTGCATGTGCGCGCGCACACGTGCTACAATGACACCAACAACGCTAATGCTTGGAGCTGAAATACAGTCTCCCCCAAACTGGGGTTAATTATCAGGTCTATTAGAAGAAGAAAAGATGCTGAGCAATACAATATTTTTATATTCTTTAGCAACAGTTTGAGCAATAAGCATATGAGAATTTCTCAATGAAAAAAAAAAAATCATAGTGACCCAAACCCTGGGTTGATTACCACCTAGATACCACATTCGGAATCTGAGGTTAAGAAACACAAGGAATTTTCTGAAATGTCTTTCTACCACAAGGCAGAATATGGTGCTCAGATTTCCAGTCAGAAAGGAACATTACACTTCATTTCATTGTAAATCCTGGGGATTCAGTTGGTCCAGTGCACTGGCCTCTCCTCCTCCCTGCGGACCGGGTGCTGAGCCCCCTCCAAAAGGCTCAGTCCACGGGCTCCCTCCTCCTTCCAAGGGGGTGGAATTGACACACAACAAACTGCACATACTGAAAGTATATAATTTGGTAGGTTTTGACGTATCTGTACATGCATGAAACCATCACCACAATCAAGATAAGGAACCTGTCATCCATGATTTCTAAAAGCTTCCTGGTGCCCTTCTGCCTCCTCCTGCATCCCCCTCCCCATGCAACCATGGATTTGCTTTATGTTGCTGCGGAGGAATGTGTATTTATTTGACGTAAGTGGAACCGTAAGGATGTACTCCTTTTGTCTGCCTTTTCCCACTAAGCACAATTATTTGACAGGCACCCGTCTTATCAGTATTTCATTCCTCTTTATAGGTATGTTGTATACCATTGCATTTATTGACACACAACAATTTGTTTATTCACTTTCATGTGGACAGACGTTGGGTGGTTCCTAGGTTTTGGTTATTACATATTTAGCTGCTATGAACAGTTATATATACGTTTTTGAGGGACACAAGCTTTCATTTCTCTGCCTAGAAATGAAATTCTGTGTCATATGGTAAGTAGGTATGTTAAACTTTTTAAGAAATAGCCAAACTGTTTCCCCAAATGGTTGTACAATTTTATATTTCCATCAGCAGTGTTATGAATTCCAGTTTCTCCACATCTTTGTCAACATTTGAGGTCGTCAGCTTAAAAAAATATGAGCCATTAAAACAGGTCCATAGTGGAATCACATTGTGATTTTAATTTGTACTTTGTTTTTAATGACAGATGATGTCAAATATCTTTTCACATGCTTACCTATGTATCTGTGGTACAACTATTTTGCCCAGAAGGCGAACAAGTGGATTGTTTTGTTATTATTACGTTTTAAGAATTCTTTATATATTCTGGATACAAATCCTTTAGCAGATATATCATTTACAAATATTTCCTTCCACTGTGATTTTTCTTTCCAATTTTTTCCCATTTTTGAAGATGTTTTTAAGTTTGAAAAAGTCTAATTTATCAATTTGTTCTTTTATTGATCACACTTTTGGTGTTGAGGGTAAGATATCCTTGCCTAACCCAAGGTCACTAACATTTCTTCCTATATTTTCTTCTACAAGTATTAGGTCTTACATTTAGGTTTATGATCCCTCTTGAATCAATTTTTATATTGTTGCTAGAAATGGAGTAATATATATATTTTTTGTATTTGGAAATCCAGTTTTATGGCATTGTTTGTTAAGAAGACTATCCTTTCTCTACTGAAATGCTTTCTGTATCTTCATCAAAAATCCATTTTTTATATATCCTATGTATATAGGACTACTTCTGGACACTCTTCTATTTCACTGATCTCTTTGTCCAAGTTTATACCAATTATCATCACATGGTCCTGATTACTATAGCTTTATAATGTCTTAAAATCAAATAGTACTAGTCCTCCAACTTTGTTCTTCTTCTTCTTTTTTTTAATTATTTTTAGAAAGAGGGGAAGAGAGAGAGGCAGAGAGGGAGAGAGACATCAATGTATAGTTGCTTTTCACCTGCCTCCAGCCACAGACCTGGCTGGAGACCTGGCTTGCAACCTAGTTATGTTGCCCTGGCTGGGAATCGAACATGTGACCTTTGGGTTTGCAGGCCTTATCCACTGTGCTACCAGCCAGGGCTCCAACTTTGTTCTTTTTAAAAGTTGTTTTGGATCTTCCATTGATAGGTCTTTGAATTTTTATGTGAATTTTATAATTAGCTTGCTAATTTCTACAAAAATATTCTCCTAGGCATTTGATTGTGATTACATTGAATTTTCAGGTCAATTTGGGGAGAGTGACACTTCAACAATATTAAGTCTTCTGACCCATGAACAAGAGGTATCTCCTGATTCATTAAGTCTTTAATTTTTCTCAGTAATGTTTTCTATTTTTCAGTGTCTTTACTATCTATGTTTTGTTAATTGTTTCATGTTTTTTGATACTATTGTAAATGGTAATGATTTAACCTTTTAAATATTCCAATGGTTAATTTTTGTAGAGTACATAAATAATCATGTTGTTTGTGAATAAGATAGTTAACCTCTTCCCTTCCAATGTGGATATTTCTATTATTATTTTCTTGCCTTACTGCATTGCCAGGACTGTTAGTGCAATGTTGCGTAGAAGTGGTGAAGCAGACATCATGTCTTATCTTACCTTAGGGGTAGAGCATTCAGTCTTTCACTATTAAATATATGGTAGCTGTAGGGTTCTGAAACAGAAACTACCTATTGTTAGAGAATGTGCCCTTCTAGGCATCCTGAGAATTTTTACAGGGAATGAATGTACTATTTGTCAAATGCTTTTCTGCATTTGTTGAGATGACCATATAGTTTTTTACTTTTTAATTTCTTAATATGGTGAATTAAACTGATTGATTTCAAATGTAAAACCAAGTATGCATTCCAGGGATAAATCCCGTTTGACCATGGTATATTATTTTAAAAAAATAATATGAATTTGATTTGCTGAATTTTTGTTTAGAAAATTTGAATTTATGATCATCAGGAATACTGGTGCATAGTTTTCTTTTAAAAAAAAAATATTTATTTTATTTATTATTTTTAGAGAGAGGGGAAGGAAGGGAGGCAGAGAGGTAGAGAAGCATCTATGGTTGGTTGCCTTTCACCTGCCTTCAGCTACAGACCTGGCTGGAGACCTGGCTTGCAACCTGGTATGTGCCCTGACTGGGAAATTGAACCAGCACATAGTTTTCTTTTACTGTCTTTGTCAGGCCAGGGTATTGCTGGTTTCACAGATTAAGTTAGGAAGCATTCCCTTTGCTTCAATTGTTTGGAGGACTTTTTTGTAGAATTGCTATTATTTCTTCCTTGAACACTTGGTAAAATTTACCAGTGAGGCCACTTGGGCCTGAAGTTTTCAGCATGAAAATGTTTTAACTACAATTTAAATTTCCTAAATATATACATGTATAGGCCTATTCAAGTTATGTATTTTTTTTCTCAAGTGAGTGCAGTAGTTTATGTTTTCCAAGGAATTTGTCCCTTTCACCTAATTACTGATTCTTCTGGCATAAAATTGTTCATAATAGTCCCTTAGTGTTGTCATTTGTCTTATTTCTAACATTAATAATTTGTATCTTCTTTCTTTGATGAGTTTGGCTAGAGGTTTATCAATTTTATTAGTCTTTTCAAAGACTGTTAGTTTTATGGTTGGCCACAAGCAAGTCTACCTCAAATAAACTTAGCCTCATTATATTATGTAGAATTGGGAATGACAAGCATCTCAGCCAATAAATAATTCTATGTAAGCATTTCTCAAAATATGTTGATAAATCAAGAGTTTTAGGTCTCTTAGGCATCATCAGAATTCTGTTGTTCAATAAAAGTTTGCATGTATCTTGATGAAGATAAAAGAAATAAACAGATTTAAAAGACTAAGCTATGTAAAGCATTTTAGTTTGTTTTCCATTATGGAGTGAAAACTGCCAATTTCACTTATTTATAAGAGAATTTGAAATGGAATTTGGAGAAACATAAATTTATAGTCTTATTTTTTGCCCATGTGCTATTAAGTACTTTGTAAAATTTAAAGACCCATAAAAATAAGCTATGACTCAAATCCCAGGAAAGATCAACATTTTGGGAACAAAATATAATAAGTTAAAATTGGATTTGTGTTCAGGAATTACATACATTAAGCTACAAGAGATCCTATATAGAATGGTACAAACATTCTAGACACTCCCTGGAAAAATAAGTAGCTAGTATTAGTTGTTATTTCACAGATTAAGTTTAAACAAACATTGTGTACTTTGTGCTGTGCTAATCACTTTACATAAAATTTTTAATTCTTGTGCTCGCTTTGGCAGCACATACAATAAAATTGGAATGATCCAGAGAAGATAGGCATGGTCACTGGGCAAGGATGCCGCTCAAATCTGTGAAGCGTTCCACATTTTTATTTTACCAACCATTTAGGGAAGAGCTAATGCCTGTTCTTCTCAAACTATTCCAAAAAATTCAAGGTGATGGAAGACTCCCAAACTTTTTATGAGGTCAGTTTTATCCTAATTCCAAAACCAGGTAAAGCTAAAACAAAGAAAGAAAACTGCAGTCCAATATTGCTGATGAACAGAGATGCTAAAATCCTCAACAAAATATTGGCAAACTGGATCCAGTAACACACTAAAAAGATCAGCCCTGGCTGGCATGGCTCAGTGAATTGAGTGCTGTTCAGGTTATTGGTTCAATTCCCAGTCAGGGCATATGCCTGGGCTGCAGGCAGGTCCCCAGTTGGGGATGTGCAAGAGACAACCACACATTGATGTTTTGCTCCCTCTCTTTTTCCCTCTTTTCCCCTCTCTCTAAAAATAAATACACTCTTTAAAAAAAAAAAAAAAAAAGACCATACACCATGATCAAGTGGGATTCACCCCAGGGATGCAAGGATAGTATATTTGCAAATCAGTAAATGTAATATAACATATAATCAAAATGAAAAAAAAAATCACATGATCATATCAATAGGTACTAAAAAGCAGCTGATAAAGTACAGCATCCATTTATGATAAAAATGCTCAGCAGAGTGGTAATAGAGGGAGCATACCTCAAAATAATAAAGGTCAAATATGAGAAACCTGCAGCCAACATCATATTCAACAGGTGAAACTAAAAGCTTTCTGGCTAAGAGTGCTCGCTTTGGCAGCACATATACTAAAATTGGAACGATACAGAGAAGATTAGCATGGCCCCTGCACAAGGATGACACGCAAATTCGTGAAGCGTTCCATATTTTTTCATTATTTGCAGATGATATGATAGTGTACATACAAAACCTGATGGGCTCCACCAAAAACTTACTCAACCTAATAAGCAAATTCAGCAAAATAGCTGGGTATAAAGTCAATATCCAGAAATCAAAAGCATTTTTGTACACCAATAATGAAACAACAGAAATAGAAGCGAAAAAACAAATCCCATTTACCATAGCAACAAGAAAAATAAAGTACCTAGGAATAAACTCAACTAAGGAGTTAAAAGACCTGTACTCAGAAAACTACAGAACAATGAAGAAAGAAATCAAGGAAGATACAAATAAATGGAAGCATATATACCATGTTCATGGATGGGAAGAATTAACATCATTAAAATGTCCATACTACCCAAAGCAATCTACATAGTCAATGCAATCCCAATTAAAATACCAACGACAAACTTCACAGAAATAGAAAAAATCCTTCAAAAATTTATATGGAGCCAAAAACACCCAAGAATAGCCACCGCAATCTTGAGAAAGAACAAGGTAGGAGGAATCACAATACCGGACTTCAAACAATACTACAAGGCTACTGTCATCAAAACAGCCTGGTACTGGCATAAGAATAGACATATAGATCAATGGAACAGAATAGAGAGCCCAGAAATTAACCCAGGACACTATGGTCAACTCATACTTGACAAAGGGGGAAAGAACATCAAATGGAGTCAAAACAGTCTCTTCAACAAATGGTGTTGGGAGAACTGGACAGCAACATGCAAAAAGATAAAACTAGACCACCAACTTACACTATACACCAGAATAAACTCAAGATGGATAAAAGATTTAAACATAAGCAGTGCCACCATAAAGGTCCTGGAGAAAAATATAGGCAGTAAACTTTCAGATATCCTATGCAGAAATATGTTTACTGATACTTCACCAAGGGCAAAGGAAATAAAAGAACAAATCAACAAATGAGACTATATCAAATTGAAAAGTTTCTGTTCAGCTCAAGAAAATATCAGCAAAATTCAAAGGGAACCAACTGTATGGGAAAACATAATTGCCAATGATACCTCAGACAAGGGTCTGATCTCCAAAATATATAAAGAACTAATGCGACTCAACACCAGGAAGACAGACAGCCCAATCAAAAAATGGGCAAAGGACCTGAGCAGACAACTCACTGAGGAAGATATACAAAGGGCCCAGAGGCATATGAAAGAATGCTCAACATCACTAGTCATCAGAGAGATGCAAATTAAAACCATAATAAGATACCACCTCACACCTGTCAGAATGGCAATCATCAACAAATCAACAAACAACAAGTGTTGGCGAGGATGCGGGGCAAAGGGAACCCTCGTACACTGTTGGTGGGAATGCAGGCTGGTGCAGCCACTGTGGAAAACAGTATGGGGATTCCTTAAAAAACTAAAAATGGGAACTGCCTTTTGATCCAGCGATTCCACTACTTGGACTATACCCAAAGAATCCTGAAACACCAATTCATAAGAACCTATGTACACCTATGTTCATAGCAGCACTATTTACAATAGCCAAGTGCTGGAAACAGCCTAAGTGCCCATAAGTGGATGACTGGATCAAAAGACTTTGGTACATTTACATGATGGAATACTATACAGCAGAAAGAAAGAAGGAACCCCTACCCTTTGCAACAACATGGATGGAACTGGCAAGTATTATGCTTAGTGAAATAAGCCAGTCAGTGAAGGACAAATACCATATGATCTCACCCATTACAGGACAATAATCAACAAAACTAACAACAAGCCAAACAGAACCAAATATATGAATACAGTGAATAGGCCTTCAGTGGTCAGGGGGAAGGGGGTTGGGGGGAGGGGGGAGGCAGAGGCAAGGAAGGGGAGCAGTTTAGACAAGAACCTGGTATAAAGGCACCATGGACATGAACAACAGGTGGGATTGACTTTGGGGGGAATGGGTGGGTGGGGAGGGGGACAGAGGGCAGCAAAAAGGGGATGGATGTAATACAACGACAATAAAATAAAAAAAAAAAGAATAAAAAATAAAAGCTTTCTGGCTAAGATCAGGAACAAGACAAGAGTGTCCACTTTCACCACTTTTATTCAATGTAGTATTAGAAGTTCTGAGGCAGGTGAAAAGCAACCATACATTGATGTTTCCCTCCCTGCCTGCCTCCCTCCCTTCCCCTCTCTCTAAAAATAATAAATAAAATCATAAAAAAACAAAAAAGTTCTAGCCACAGCGATTGGTCAAGAAAAAGAAATGAAAGGCATCCAAATTGGAAAGGAGGGAGTAAAACTATCATTATTTGCAGATGACAAGGTAGCATACACCGAAAACCTTATAAGCCCCATCAAAAAACTATTTGACCTAATAAGTGAATTTTGCAAAACAGTGGGATACAAAGTCAATATTCAGAAATTGAAGGCATTTTTGTACACAAACAATGAAATATCAGAAACAGAAACTAGGAAAAAATCCCATTTATTATAACAAGAAAAATGAAGTATCTAGGGATAACTTAAACCAAGGAGGTAAAAGACCTGTACCTGGAAAAGGACACAACACTGAAGAAAGAAATTAAGGAAGATACAAATAAATGGAAGCATATACTGTAGTTATATGCTATGATCATATGACATAATTGGAAAAATTAACATCATTAAAATATCCATACTACCCAAAGCAATCTATAGATTCAATGCGAGCCCTATTAAAATACCAGTAACACATCTCACAGATTTAGAACAAATAATTCAAAAATCTGTATGGAACCAAAAATCACCCTGGTATTTGGCATAAGAACAGACACATAGACAAATGGAACAGAATGGACAGTCCAGAGATAAACCCAGGTCTCTGTGGTCAATTAGTACTTGACAAAGCAGACAGGAGCATAAAATGGAGTGACAATAGCTTCTTCAACAAAAGGTGTTGGTATAACTGGGTGGTAAACACACACACACACACACACACACACAAAAAAAAAAAAAGAAAAGAAAAGAAACTAGACCACCAAACTTAGATTATACACCAGAATAAACTCAAAATGGACAAAAGACTTAAACATAGCTGTGACAGCATAAGTCCTAGCGGAAAACATAGGCAGTAAAATTTCAAATAACACATGCAGCAATATTTTTGCTGATATATCCTGTAGGGCAAGAGAAATAAAGGAAAGACTAGACAAATGAATGGGACTACAGCAAACTAAACAGCTTCTGCGTGGCTAAAGAAAATATCACCAAAATGAAAAGGGAACCAACCTTGTGGGAAAACTTATTTACCAATGATATCTCGGACAAGGGTTTGGTCTCCAAAATATATAAAGAAATTATGTAACTCAACACCAGGAAGACAAACAATTCAAATAAAAAATGGGCAAAGGACCTGAACAGACATTTCTCCGAGGGCCCATAGGCATATGAAAGGATATTCAATATCACTAGTTATTGAAGAGATGCAAATTTTATTTACTATTTATTTTACATATATTGTTATTCTATAACAGTTGTCCCATTTTTCCGCATTGCTCTCCTCTGCCCCTCTCCCACAGTCAATCCCCACCCTGTTATCCATGTCCATGAGTTATTTATACTAGTTCCTTGGCTAGACCTTCCCTTTCTTTCACCCACTTCTTCCCCTCCACCCTCCTCTCTGGTCATTGTCAGTCTGTTCCTTGTTTCTGTGTCTCTGGTTCTATTTTGCTTGTTTGTTTTGTTCATTAGTTTCCCATATTAGTTGAGATCATATGGTGTTTGTCTTTTGCTACCTGGCTTATTTCACTAAGCATAATACTCTCTAGTTCCTTCCATGCTATCACAAAATATAGGCATTCCTTCTTTCTTTCCACTGCGTAGTATTCCATTGTGTAGATGTATGGCAATTTTTTATCCACTCATCCAGGTAGATGCAAATTAAAACCACAATGAGATACCACCTTACACCTGTCAAAATGGCCATCATTAACAAATCAACAAGCAACAAGTGCTGGCGAAGATGTGGAGAAAAGATAACCCTAGTGCATTTGTTGGTGGGAATGCAGACTGGTGCAGCCACTATGGAAAACAGTATGGAATCTCCTTAAAAAAATTAAAAATGGAACTTTTGATCCAGTGGTTCCACTGCTGAGATTTAAATGATTATACCTTAAGAATCCTGAGAATCCTAAATGATTATTCCTTAAGAATTCAAAAGAACCTATGCATCCTTATGTTCACAGTGTTATTTACAATAGCTAAATGCTGGAAACAGCCTAAGTGCTCTTCAGTACATGAGGGGGTCCAAAAACTGTGCTACACTTACACAGTGAAATACTACACAGTGGAATGAAAAAAGGAACTCCTACCTTTTGCACATGGATGGAAGTGGAGAGTATTATGATAAGTGAAATAAGCTAGGTGGTGAAAGACAAATACTTTATGATCTCACCTATAAGAGGAACCTAACAAAACAAACAAATGAGCAAAACAGAACCAGAGGCATGGAAACAAGGAACAGACTGACAGCAAAAAGAAGGGAAGGGGGTGGAGGATAATGGGGGATAGAAGGGGAAGGGTTTTTTCAAGGAACAGGTATAAATGACTCATGGACATGGACATCAAGGTGGGGCTTCTCTGTGGGAGTAAATGGGGAGAGGGGTGGGTGGGGCAGGGGAGAACAAAGGGGGAAATTGGGACAACTGTAATAGAACAACAATAAAAAAATATTTTTAATTCTCTATCTGTCCCTTATATATACACTGAAGCACGGAGAGGTTCAAAAATTTGTTAAAGATAAAAAAATCAGTAAATGAAAGCCCTGGCTGGTGGCTCAGTGGAATGGCACTGGCCTGCAAATCCGAAGGTTGCTGGTTCAATTCTTAGCTAGGGCACATAACCAGGTTGCAAGCCATGTTTCCAGCCAGGACCATAGCTGGAGGCAGGTGAAAGGCAACCATACACTGATGTCTCTCTCCCTCTCTGCCTCCCTTCCTTCCCCTCTCTAGAGAAAATAAATGAAATCTTAAAAAAACAGTCAGTAAATGAGAATGATATACAAACTCAGCTTTACTTCATGGCTCATGTAGTAAAAGTTTTATTGCAAAATTGCTTTGTTACAAAAGCTTAGATAATGTCAATTATACCAGTTTTCAGTTGATTGGGAAGCAGGTAGACACCAAACACTTGAATATACCATGAATTCATTAGCTGTAGCTATTTTGCCAATATTAATGAATACATTTTAGAAAAACCAACCTGGGTGAGGGCAGCTTAGCTCCTCACACATGTGTTCGCCAGGGAGTTCATATCTTCAAAACGTAAAATAGCTTTTGTCTTTGAAATGAGGCCCATCATAGTACTGACACACAGTAATTGTGAGGAGAATCCCACTACAAAGCCAGAGTGAGTCAATTTACAATCTAAATAAACTTCAAAGGCAAGATTATAACCATCCTTTGCTTTTCTCAAAGTGGGAAATAATAAAAAAAGGTCTAAGACTTCCTCAAACATTTATTCCAATGCTGAAATAAAAAAGCTGCTGTTTTATACTTCATGTTTTCATTCATACTATACATATTTTCCCCCTTGGTATTATATTTTTAAAAGACATTTTAGGCAAAAATTTCACTTTTGTACTTTGGATATATTTCCCTTTTGAATTTGGTTCAACTATTTTAAGAAAAGGAAGCAGCCTGTAATGATATCATTTGAGCTAAGCCAATTTCTTTTAGAAGTAACAAAAAAAAATCTGCCAGATGTTGCTATTATGAAACAGTGATCTAGCATTTATAATTCATCTGACACCTGGATATACTGGCGTAAACAATGGCTTTTTATATGATGAGGCAGTTCTAATTCAAGATCAGTGCTTCATTTGTTTTCTTTGTAACTCTTCTTGGTACTAACGGACAAGCCCAGGCGGACTTCCCCGACTGCCTTTTGGCATTCAGCGTGTTAGAAGTGGTGAGTAAGCGGCGAACACATTCCACCCTGGTAAAGTTTTGCTTCTGCTGTATAATTTTGCACTCATTTGAAAAATGTTGTTGGGCTCAGCTCTGTTTTGTGCTGCTGAGAGACGGAGGACAGCACTAATTTCAGTTGCATGGCAAACACCAGTCATGTGAAGCACTAGTGTCTACTTGAAAGGTATTCAACAAAGGCATTTTCTAATGCCTAAAACCAGTATGAAGGAGATGATGAGATACTACCTTATAATTAAGTCAGAAGCACTATTTGTTAACCATAGTCTTCTATACTCTGCTTTGAATGAATAAACAATCCCTCTTCAGCACAAAATAATTTGCTTCACCAAAGCTGATTAGCCACACATCCTTGAAATACTGCAATTAAGGTCATAGGCTTGCTTTGCCAAGACTTGCCTGCACTCAGGTTATGTATGAGGTATTAAGTCAAAGCAGAGTTCAGACAAATTTTTAAAAATGTATATTTTACTTTTTAAATTGTTGTATTATAGTTGTCTCGATCCCAACCCTGCCCGCCCCACCCCGTCAATCCCCATCCTGTTGTCCACATCCATGGGTCATTTATATTAGTTCATTGACTAAACCCTTCTCCTTCTTTCCCCCTTACTCCCCCTCCCACCTCTTCTCTAGTCACTGTCAGTCTATTCCTTGTTTCCATGCCTCTGGTTCTATTTTGCTCACTTGTTTTGTTCATTAGGTTCCTGTTATAGGTGAGATCACATGGTATTTGTGTTTCACCGCCTGGCTTATTTCACTTAGCCTAATACTCTCCATAAAAATGTATATTTTACTGAAAAAATTTTAATGTGATATAGCCAGATTGCTAAAGGGGTCTCTAGACCCTGAACAATATTATTTTCAAGTTTGTGAAGTATTCACTTAGAAATAATTCAACCTGTTTTCAATTACAGAACTGGTTTATACAGAACATCTGAATTTCAAGACCTTATTTAAAATAAAAAGTTACCAGAAATGAAACATACACCCCAAGTAATTTTATATAACTTAACATGATGCAGTTATAGCATATTATAATATATACTAAAGATAACAGGAATATAATTCAGTACTTCATTTTAGTTTATGTGAAAATGTTCTGTTCACACCCTTTAGAGGTGCTCACAGATCAAGGTGAGTTTTCAACATGGTAGACTACTCGCACTCCCAACCCACCTCACTCCAACCCCCAAATAAAACATAAGCACTACATTCCAAGCTATTATTATTATCCTTGGGACCCAATGCTGTTCCCATCTGTGAGGATAGTATGTCTTATATGAGAAACCCACCTCTTATTGATTATGAGTGGATTCATTTGCTATGTTTCAATATGCAGAATTCTGCAAGTCGAACATGGACATTTAACACATTTAATAGTATACTTAAGCCAACCAAATTCAGTCATACAAACTCAGTCCCCTACAACTCTCCCTTCATGAACAGATGGATGTAATCTGCTGCACGAGTTAACTTGTGTTTGCACTTGCATTAGCTTGTGTATAAAATTGCCAGTCAACAAATGTGTTAATTAAAGTAAAGGCATTTTTAAAAGGTAAAGAGCCTAAAAGGAGGTAGGGAGAATGGGAAGGAAGACAGTGGCAGGCCAGGAAAATTCAGTCAATTTTTGAGAGATGGCAAAGGGAAAGAAGAAGGGCAGGCAAGGGAGAGAAAATGAGGAGCTACGTTGCGATGCCCCTGCAGGATGAAGTGACTTGAGGAGGTAACAGTGCACCCGTAAACCCAGCAAGGTTCAAACTCAAGGGGCCCAAGCACTGGGTAACAAACATAACATAGGGGTGAAATGAGAGCTAAAAATGAGGACTAGTTGTAAGTCTACAGGTGCAGTGGGGAGGCCTCATGTGATGACCTTCTCGCACGCAAGAGACTGTTCTCTGGGAAAACCAAACTTGGAAAGCTCTGGGCTTGGGAACACCAGACACAACCAGGTTAATGATGAGGCTCGAGACTACGGAAAGCATGGAAAAGTAAAAATCTGTGTGCCTAATTGGGATTTCCCTGGACCCAGTTCCTGCTCTGCTTCCAGAAAGCAGGCAGCCAGGCTTATAAATATTTTCTGGGCACTAGACTGACAAAATTTCCTCTGGAGAAACTAAATAGCCGCTGTTCTCTTTTTCTGGAACTCCAGTTCACTGGCATGTTGGATTTACTAATTAAAAACACTTTTCAAGTTCATCAAAGTAGAATTTACATATAATAAAATTTCCCTCTTTCAAGCATACAGGTTCATTAGTTTTGGTCATTGTGCACAGTCGTGCACCACCATAACGCAATCAGGATACAGAACAATTCCCTTGCCCTAAAAAGTTTGTTCATGTCCCCTGTGGTCTATCCCTCCCCTGACCACTAGTCTTTCCTGTAACTGTGGTTTTGCCTTTGCAGAATTTCCTATAAAATGAAATAATAGAGTGTGTAGTATTACCTGGCTTGTTTCACGACCAAAATGATTTTAAGATTCATCCATGTATTTGTGTATCTTACTATTTAATTCCTTTTGCTTGTTGGCTGGTAGTCCATTGTATGAATCCACCTGAATTTGTTCATCTGTTCACCAGTTGAGGGGCAGGCTAGCCCTTTGGAGACACACCCATTCCCTTCCCCCATTATCTCTAACCCCTGGAAACCAACAACTGATTCTTTAGCTCTATATTCTTGTCATTTTGAGTGTTATACATAAATGGAATCATATAATATCTGATCATTTGAGATGGCTTTTTTTTTCATTCAACATAATGCTCTTGACATCTGTTCAAGTTGTTGCATATACGAGCAGTTCATTCCTTTTTTATTGTTGAGCTGTATTCCATGGTATGGATGTACCAGTTTATTTAGCCAGTCACTATTATGGGAGATTCTGTCCCCTTCCTGCCTCCAGTTTTGGGCTATTATAAACTTCTATAAATAACACTTTTATAAGGGCAAAGGAAATAGCAAATAAACAAATAGGACTACATCAAATTAAAAAGTTTCTGCTCAGCTAAAGAAAACATCAGCAAACTAAAAAGGGAAATATCTGTATGAGGAAACATGTTTGCTAATGATACCTCAGACAAGGATTTGATATCCAAAATATATAAAGAACTTACATGACTGAACACTAGGGGGACAAATAGTCCAATTAAAAAATGGGCAAAGGACCTGAACAGACACTTTTCTGAGGAGGGTATACAAAGAGCCTATAGGTATAAGAAAGAATGCTCAACCAGTAGCCACCAGAGAGATGCAAATTAAAACCATAATGAGATACCACCTCACATCTGTCAGAATGGCAATCATGAACAAATAAACAAACAACAAGTGCTGATGAGGATGTGGAGAAAAGGGAACGCTGGTGCACTATTGGTGGGAATGCAGAATGATGCAGCCACTATGGAAAATAGTATGGAATTTCCTCAGAAAATTAAAAATGGAACTGTCTTTTGATCCAGCAATTCCACTGCTAGGATTATACCCGAAGAATCCTGAAACACCAATTCAGAAGAACCTATGCACCCCTATGTTCATAGCAGCACTATTTACAATAGCCAAGGGCTGAAACAGACTAAGTGCCCATCAGTGGATGATTGGATCAAAAAACTTTGGTACATTTACAGAATGGAATTCTATACAGCAGAAAGAAGGAACTTCTATCTTTTGTGATAACATGGATGGAACTGGAGAGTATTATGCTTAGTGAAATAAACCAGGTGGCAAAAGACAAAATACCACATGATCTCACTTAATACAGGAAACTAATGAACAAAACAAACAGATGAGCAGAATGGAACCAGAGACATGGAATGAAAGGAGTAGAATGACAGTGACCAGAGGGGACAGGGGAGGAAGAGAGGAGGGGAAAGAAGGGTAGGGTTTAGTAGAGGAGCTGATGTAAAAGACGCATGGCCATGGATAATGAGGCGGGGACTGACTATGGGGGTGGGGGAAGGGGAGAGCAATGGGGGAAAAAATGAAATAATTGTAATACAACAATAAATCAAAAAGATAGTTTTATATTTGAGGTGAGTTTCTTATAAATTGCATATAGTTGGGTATGATATATTTAGATCATTTCCATTTAATGTAATTATTGCCATGTTAGGGCTTAATCGGTTACTTTGATTTTAGTTTTTTTCTATTTTCCTTTGTCTTTTGCTTTTTAGATTTTAGAAGTATTTTTATTTTTAAGATTTTTTATTTTTAGAGAGAGAGAGGGGCAGGGAGAGAGGCAGAGAGGGAGAGAAGGGGAGAGATGTCAATGTATGGTTGCCTTTCCCCTGCCTCCAGGTAGGGATCTGGCTGGAGATCTGGCTTGCAACCTGGTTATGTGCCCTGGCTGGGAATCGAACCAGGGACATTTGGGTCCGCAGGCTGGCGCCTTATCCACTGTGCCACCAGCCAGGTATTTTTATTATTTTTAATCTGGGTATAAGTATAATGCATCATTATACTAAAATCTTTGTTTCCTTTTTCTGCCCTCTGTGCGCTACCTGAATACTTCTTAAAATTCCATTTTAATTTCTCTATAGTGTTTCAGGTGTACAGCTTAGTGGTTAGACAGTCATATACTTTATACAGATTTCCCCTCAATATTTTAAGTACCCCAAGTTTATATAGTTTTCCCAGTGGTTGGTATTACATTTTATATCTTATCACACTTCACTAGCATTTTACCAGTTTTAGTGAAGTGTAGAAACCTTATTTCTCTTTATGCTCCCCTATTCAAAATATCATCATCTTAACTAGTTCTTCTACATATATTGAGACCTACATCAAACAGTGCTGTAATTTTTTGCTTCAAGCATCAAATATAATTTAGAAAACTCAAAAGAAGAAAAGTTTACTGTATTGACCCATATTTCACTTTCTATTGTTCTCTTCTAATATCCCAAGATTTCTTTCATCATATTTTTCTGTTTGAAAAATTTCGTTTACCCAGCTAGGTCTATGGTCCACTTCAAATAACTTTTCATGAATGGTGTAAGGGTCAAAGTTCATACTTTTCATAAAGATATCTAGTTATTTTTTCAAAGGATGCTGAAAAGTATCCTTTCCCTACATCCAGCTTTTATAATTGTTTTCTGTGGGGGGAGGTTGTCTTTATAGTCTTAATCCCTTATTTGTGGAGGCAGTGGTCAAAGTTATTTTATTTTAATTTTTAAAAAAGATTTAATTAATTAATTTTTAGAGAGAGGAGAAGGGAGGGAGAAAGAGCGGGAGAGAAACATCACTGTGTGATTGCCTCTTGTGCACCCCAAACTGGGGTTCTGGCCCACAACCCAGGCATGTGCTCTGACTGGGTATCGAACCAGCAACCCTTTGGTTCTCAGGCTGGCACTAAATCCACTGAACTACACCAGCCAGGGCCCAAATCATTCATTTTAAATTCTACTTGAGCTTGTGAATTCTGAGGCTATTACTTCCATATAATATATAAAAAAGAAACAGTTATAAACTTTTATTTTAGCAGAAATTTTAAAATTTTAAGTTAATTCTTAAGTTAATTTTAGGATATTAATATGTAAAACTTTTATATGCTTGTGGAGTCTATCTTAAAAGGCTTGGTAAAAAGTCTGTTACACAAACAGCCTATTCTCAGTTTAATATTATTTTAAAAGATGTCCACATGGGTTCAGTTTAATTCCTATTTATAAAGTCTCTATAGGAGATTCTACCTACCATTCCTCTCAATAAATTCATGCCTCAGAGTGAGATTTAGGTGCAAATGGAACTCTGATGTTCCCTCATTTAGTCTCTGTTCCTACTTGTTCATTAAATGTGAACACCACATTATGAGGACTGTTTTTAATATTAAAAACTATGCATTTTTGCCCTGACTGGTGTGGCTCAGGTGGTTGGATCATCATCCCATAAAGCAAAAGGTGGTGGGTTCAATTTCTGGTCAGGGCACATGCCTGGGTTACGGGTTCAGTCTCTATCAGGGAGCATGTGAGAGGCAACCAATCAATGTTTCTCTTTCTCTTCCTTATTTCTCATTTCCCTCCCCCTTTCTAAAATTAAACAAATAAAATCTTAAAAACAACCATATGCATTTTTTTTATGTGCCATAGACACTGAAAGAAAGTCAACTGCTCCATCAACTGCTCAACTGAATAAACAGCAATATGTAGTGTATCAATGCAGGGGTAACAACTGATGCGTATACTTATTGAAGCAGAACACAGGCCCCCACAGTACAGCCTTAAGAACCTTTAAAAAGAAAATCTAGGCCCTGGCTGTTGGTGGCACAGTGGATAAGGTGCCAGTCTGCAAACCCAAAGGCTGCTGGTTTGATTCCCCAGCCAGGGCACATAACCAGGTTGCAAGCCAGGCCTCCAGCCAGGTCTGTAGCTGAAGGCAGGTGAAAGGCAACCACACATCTATGTTTCTCTTCCTCGCTGCCTCTCTCCCTTCCTCTCTCTCTTGGGAAATTATAAATAAAATCTTAAAAAAAAAAAAAAAAAAAAAAAGAAAATCAGACATTATATTAAATTGAACACAAGGAAGTATAATTCTTTAAGAAATGTAGCACCGCCGAAAGTTTTTGTTTGCTTTAAAGATTTTTGTGAAAGAGAATAATAGCATCATATCTGAGCCTGAACAAGGTGGTTATTCCAATTTTCATTTATTCATTCATTTTACATATTTGAGTGCCTACCATATTCTAGAGACTGAAATTATAACTGTTAGATACTAGAAATATGAAGACTAATATGACATACTGCATGCTCCCAAGAAATCTCAGTCTATGAAGAGGGCAACAAACATACATGAATAGTGTATCTAGTGTTGTAGATGTTACCAAAGAAGTCTGTACATGGTTCATTGGGAATATAAAGGAGAGGGTCGGGAAAAGGTTCAAAGATTACTTAGAAAGAAGCATGAAATAAAACACAGTGCTGAGCATAATACCTGGCTCATAGTAAGAGTTAGTGGCTATTAGTAATGATGGTTATTAGTTGTCATAGTATGCAAGCATGGAGGCAGGAAACAGCATAACGAGACAATAAGCAAGATCACAGGAAGTGCTTTCATACAGAATTCATACGCTTGCAGTGACTTTAGAAGTGATACAAGATGCTTACTCCTCTCCTTTGGTCTCAGTTAAGCCTTCTGTTTCAGACACAACAGTCTCCAAACTTTCCCCTCATCTATTTGCCAAAAGAAGTATGAATAAAAAGGCTAATATTCAAACAGAAAAAACATATAGTTAAGTCCTCACTTAACATTGTCAATAGGTTCTTGGAAACCATGGCTTTAAGTGAAATGACATAAAATAGAACCAATTTTTCCATAGGCTAATTGGGAGTTACGTTTCTATGGAATTATTCTGGTCACTAAATATTTCCAATCTTCTAAATAAAGATCCAAAACACTTCTAACGCTAAACACTGAAACAAATGTGAGCTATATAAATATTTTTAAAAAGATTAATAAAAATAAGAAGGAAAATCCTTTTCCAACCCACTTATTCTAGTTCAGGTCAAGGGTGGCCAGAGCCTCTCCCAGCAGCTCAGGGTGCAAGGTGACACCCACCAGGCACCGGATGCCTTCCACCATGAGGCCACTCAACCCACACTCACTCAGACTAGGACAACGAAGACATGCCAATTCATCTGCTAAAAACATCCTGGGGATGTAGGAGGAAACCAGGGTCTCTGGAGAAAACCCCTGCAGATGTGGAAGACTATGCGAACCACAGACAGTGGCCCTGCTCAGGAATTAATTTTTTTTCTTGCCAAATTCATAACGAAACAAAATTGCAATGACATGGAATGAAATGACGTTATTAGAGGACCTGGTCTATACCGTTTGATGCAGAGTTTAAAGGTACAGGCTTGCCTGGTTGTGCCCCGATTTTTTCTCCAGGAGTCAGGCTCTACTTACATTCCCAGGCACAAGCTCAAGTCTTCCCAGCCTGGGTTTCAGGCCCTGCCGTTACCTAGAGATTTTCGCTATTCTACTCTAGGTCAAACCTTTGTGGAGAGCAAGCCCAGGTTTGCTCCTGTGCTTGGAAGATGGTCATTTAGAGTACGGGCCACTTCACTTGCAAAGGCCAGCCCAACAGTCAGCTCAGCTGTCCTAGCTTCAGAGACCAACTCGTTCTTTCTCTTCTCCATTCCCAGGAATCCACCGCTGAAATTTCAGTAACTCTTAGGGCTGGATCCATCAATTAAGGCATGATGGGAGCTGGCGAGGCACTGCTAGGCTCAATAAATGCTTGTTCTTTTCTTTCCTTCTTATCAAGTCAATTAAAGCATGCTCTACTCACCTGATGTGCACAGTCTAAGAACTGCAGGAAGACTGGAGTAAAACCACTCCCTTGCGAGTTGAGGGTCAAGCTGCTCCGCTGACTGAATTTATGACCAAAAGAGAGCCACTCTTTTTCAACCAACATCCGGAAGCCTTCCAGTGTCCTATAAAAGGGGTCACTGAGTAACTGAACCAGGGATGTCACCTAGGGCGGAAGCAGGATGGATACTGCATTACTTTCAGTTCTGAAAATAAAAATCTTGTTGCTAAGACACAGCACTTCCTTTGGATGATAGCTCACTCCCAAGCAAAATTTGCACAGCAAATTTGTTCACTCGTGCTCTAGGATAACTAGTCAAATTAGTTTTGCAAGCTTCCCAGTGACAAAAGTCAAATTCATTTTGGCTATGTTTTCTTTCAGGGAATTAAGAAAGCAGACTGTGGCTTTCTTCCAGGTTAATTAATGAGGCCAGAGGATCAGTTCAAGCTCATAGCTACTTTTTGGCAGGTGCAGATGAACATCTTGTTACAGTGTATATTCACACCTTTCCTTTTCACTCTGGGGTGAGGAAAGGAGGGGCTTACAGAGAATCAGGGAAAGGACCGACAAAACCCAGGAAGGATGGTCCATGTACCACCCGACTGGACAAGAGCTCCGTCGGCCTCCTCACACGGCGCACCTGCGGTGTGGGCCATGCAGGGCCAGGAAGCTCTTGCACAAAGCTTCCTGATGGATACCAGGTGGGGTTTAATACAGGACTTTTCCTGTCCATACACATTAGTCATTTATACAAGATTCATCTGCAGAATTTATTTTTTTTAAATTTAATGTTGTTGTTGTATTACATCCATCCCCTTTTTACTCCCCTCTGTCCCCTTCCCCACCCATCTACTCCCCTGACAAAGTCAATCCCATTTGTTGACCATGTCCATGGTTCTTCCATACTAGTTCCTTGAAATCTGCATAATTTAAAAATGAATGAATCGAAATGCAAATTCATACAAGTATAAAATTAAATATATAAAAATATGTGTAATAGTTTACTTGTGCTGTGATGTCCCAACCTTCTTCCAAACAGACCAAAACAGAGGAACCGTTTTCAAGTACTTCAGATACAGCCACAGCCAGCTGCATTATCCTGTGAAGCTGAGATAGGAAAGGAGCCACAATTAAATCAAGTGCTTTCTGACCACCAAGAATGGAGAGGCTTGCTATCAATCTTAGATAACCAAGCAAGTTAGGGATAAAGTATTTGAACAAAAGAGCCACATATGTTTTAAATACTTAAAGTTCTTTGTCAAAGTCAAGATTAACAATGATACATTTTCAAAGTAGACACATTTCAAAACAATGTGTCCAAGGGATACTTAATGAAATAAATTGAGCTTAAATAATTTCCCTCAAAGTGGAATAGCCATAATTCCATAGAGTGAAAAGACAGAGATTCTAAACAGCCTTCCCAGCATAGTTATTGGAGTTAAAATTTGACTTAGTAAGTTTGATTTCAGATACTCTTAATTTTTCTGGAATTAGACAGTGGGGATGGCTGCACAACTTAGTAAATATACTAAAAAGCACTAAACAAATTTTATGGTAAATGAGTTATACCTTTAAAAAAGGACATTCTGATGATCTGTACTGCGTATTAAATGAGAAAAAATCATACTTGTGCTCAGCTTTTATTTTTAAATTTTATTAAAAAAAAAGATTTTATTTGCTTATTTTTAGAGGGAAGAGAAGGAAAGGAGAAAAAGAGGGAGAGAAACATCAACATGTGGTTGCCTCTTACGCACCCCCAGCTGGGGGACCTGGCCCGCAACCCAGGTGTGTGCCCCGACCTGGAATTGAATGGGCAGCCCTTTGGTTCACAGGCCAGGTTGTGCTCAGCTCTTAAAGCCAAGCCAATTGACTCTCAGTTCCTACTAAACTGGAGTGTGAGCAGAGCATATAGGCTTTAAACGCAAATGTGCACCATTCTAATTTAAAAAAATACTTGAAGCATCCCTTGATATGATTTGTAGAATGACTGCAACCCTGAGCTGAAACAGAAAACCCATTTCAGGCAGAGACAGGCTGTTTTAAACACGTCCTCTCCCGCAGTGGGAAGCTCCTCACTCACTGTTGCTCTGGCACGACAGCTATCACCAGGCCTGAGCTCCCTGGCACTCAGCCTTTGCTCTGAGCTGACTTTACAAATGCCAATCTCAAGTACAGCAATGTTTTCTACTGGTGCATCCCCCCCACCCCCCCTTCTGGTATGGGCCTACTTTGGCGTACGGGGCAGAACACAGAATGTACCAGAAACACAGGTTGGGTGGTGGGAACAGTTTGGGGCTGGGGGGTCACAGCTTAGGGACAGAAGGGAGTATTGATCAGTTCCTTGCATGGGCAGTCAAAGGGTCCAATACATTGTGGGAAGCAACTCCTTTCACCCGTCAAGGGAGGCAGGAGGCTTGGAGGTGGATGT
The DNA here is from genome assembly GCA_004026585.1 of Noctilio leporinus. Taxonomy (NCBI): domain Eukaryota; kingdom Metazoa; phylum Chordata; class Mammalia; order Chiroptera; family Noctilionidae; genus Noctilio; species Noctilio leporinus. The sequence continues at coordinate 204,950 of PVIW01001617.1, read as the reverse complement.
GGTGAGAGGATGGGGGCAGGGAACTCGTGCAGGTAGAAGGAATAACGGTCACAGCACCAGGGGCCTGAAGAGCAGACTGAAGTCCCCACTGCAGAGAAGCTCTAGGCTGAACATCTGTGTCACTATCTATGACATGCATATCATAAATGCCTTTGCTTGGGTGGTTTGGAAGGAATGTGGGCTAAGTGGGCTAGCAAACCTGCTTCTCCTGAATTTGTCAGCAAGAGCTCAGTGAAAACATCCTCAACATGACTTAACTGAAGGAAGGCTATGTGGTTTTTCCTGAACCCTAGGTAGGCTTCCAGGCATCCAATGTGCCTTTGGTGGCTATTGTGAGGGGTTCATCTAAGATTCAGAGGCATGGAATAGGCAGAGACAAATGCAAGGTGAGAAGGTAAGAGAAATCACATCCTGTCTGCCGACTACACTCTGCTGACAACAGAGTAGGGGCCCAGACTATATGTCGATTAAATTTATTGTTATTTCAAAAAGCTTCCATCTAAAAATACTGACTTCCTCCTTAGCACCCTATGGAGGGCAGGTTTTCAATCAGAGATAAAACCCAGGGGTAAAGAAGTCTACCCCAAGACTCCTGGAGGCGGACGGCTTTTACAGAGGACACCCAGTAAAGGGGGAACGCATGGTATTTTTCTCAAACATCGATTCCGTATATCCTTGAGTTCAGAGACAAGTTGCCCCAGACAGTACCTGTGGAAACCATTCTGAGTCTCCTAGGGCTTTCAGGAAGGTCACTTCTGAGTCAGTAGGAATGGTGCTTGGGACACAGGCCCTCATCAGCTTTTTAAAACTGGCTTTCACTTGTCGGATGTCATGAAATTCCACAGGAACAAACTCACAATTTAAAGCAAATTCTAATTTAAAGTTCTGCGGATAGAGATGCAGAGAATTAGTCAGATGAAGTGCTATAGGTGAAAGAGTGACGACTTCAACGGGGCAGGGGAGTCAGTCTTGTGTGGCTCATGTGTGCGTCTTGCTGGGAAGAGCCACTCAGTAAGGACCTGTCATTCTGAGAACTTGAAGAGACTCTTGGTAGGCTGGAACCTGATGGGAGTTTATAATACCAACTATAAGATAATTATAGTCATGAACCTGAAGTCTAAAGCGGAACCAGTGATACATGGACAGTGTGATTAATACAAAACTATAAATCATCTCCCCAAAATGCACACTGTTATTAAAAGGCAATATGTTGCTGAGGTTGCAAAACTCTACATATCCAAGTCTGTGGACATATACATATTTGTTTCTTTTCTTTCTTTATTTTTTTTTAAGATTTTCTTCAAGTCTGTGGACATATACATATTTGTTTCTTTTCTTTTCTTTTTTTTTTTAAAGATTTTATTTTATTATTTATTTTTAGAGAGAAGGGAAGGGAAGGAGAGAGACATCAATGTGTGGTTGCCTTTCTGCGCCTCCAATTGGGGACCTGGCCCGTAACCCAGGCATGTGCCCTGACTGGGAATTGATCAGAGACTCTCTGATTCACAGGCCAATGCTCAATCCACTGAGCCACACCTCCCAGGGCCATATTTGTTTCTTAAGCAGCAAGTAAAACACAGTCATTATAATAATAAAAAAAAAAGTAGATAAACATTAAGAAGGAAATAAAAATCACTACCTCACTGCCCTAAGGTACGAACATGTAGTTACTCTTTTAAAGTTGAGATAAAAAATTATATATATAGTAACACATGAAAGGATTTGTTGATTTCTGGCTTTGGGACAATATTATTTTTGCTCAGGATGACGTGTCAATCTATATTTACTTGAATACTTTTTATCATTCATATATTTAAGCCATATAAAATTTATTCTATGTGAGGTTATATTTGTAATTAAGTAGTGCTAAACTCATGGCCCAATGTAGATTTTAATTTGATAATCTAGTTAACTAATTCTGATGATTTAAAAATAACCTCTTTTGCTAAAGAATTAATAAAATTTCCATGTTCTTTCCACTTTCCTTACATTCTGCCCAAATTACTCTACTGGATCATCAGCTTTTTTAAGAGTAAACCTGTTTTCTGGAGACTGGCTGTACAACAATGTGAATGTATTTAACACTGTCAACTAAAAGGTGATGAATGTGATTTGTATTTTACCACAGTTAAAAAACTGTTGCCACAAACTTATTGTAGGTCTATTTCATCTTTCATCTTGATTTTAGAGTACTTTTAAAAAGGCCTATTAAAGTTTTAAAATAAAAAGCAAAAACTCCCAAGTTCTTTTTTTTCTTCAAATGGCATTTCTAATATGTATCAAGGAAAAAAAAGTTTCTTTGTTTTAGTAATTCCACTTTTAGAAATAATCTAAAATGTACAGGAAAACTTTAGTGACTTGTATTTCAATTAAAAATAAACTATATGCTTAAAAATGTGACTGTGATTTTACATATTAAAAAACTGTAACACCCAATAATATAGAATGTTATGTAGTGATTAAAATAACCACAAAGACAATTATCCAACAAGCAAAAACATTATGATTTGAAATAAAGAACTTAGCTGTATAAGTTCTTTATCTATTAATTTTTTTATAACAGAACAAAGATAGTTTACTTTACAGGAAAACTAGGTTCTTTTCCATTCCCAACTATGAAAGAGCTAGGTGTGCCTATCTTACAAACCAGGAGCCATTAACCATAGTGTTGAGACACACTGTTAGGTCATAAGAAATTTATGACTTAAGTATAAGGTGTTAAAGTATATGAATTAAAAAGGTAAATTATGCCAATTCAAGATTATTGAGAGTAGGTCACTCTTACTTGCCCCTCTCTATTTCTTGGCTGGGAGAAAGGTGTGGAGCTGCAACTGCAGAACATTGCTGGCTACCGTGTGGCACCCATCACACAGATCAGACCCACGCTTTACAGATGTAAGGAAATTAATAAAAAGCAAGGCTGGAATGCAATACACAAAAATCCTAACTATTGTGCCTGGGTAATGAAATTACGCTTTAAAAATGTAATTCTTTACTTATAAAAGGACAGGAAGGAAGAAGCAGAAAGAAAGACAAAAGGAAAGGAGGGACAGGGGTGGGAAGGAGAAAGGGTCCCAAGTGGCCGGTCTTTCTCCCTCCCAGTGCAGGATCACATGGCGAATCTGGGGACTGATGTGCGAAGGGAAAGGCAGAGAGGTGAGCATTTAGTAGAGAAGCCTTGGGCAGTGACTGGGATCAGGAATGTGCTGAGGTGTGGGAATTCTGTAGGGCAGCAAGACGCTGGTGCCAAGGAGGCCGTGCTGGCAACTGGATTGCTGTTGAAAGGTGTTCCAACTATTTGCTGGCTATAGCATCGTCTGCTCTATCAGAAGACACGTGTGCATATTTAAAGCTGAGCATTACCCAGCAGTTGCATGCCTTCTACCCTGAAGGTTGGTGACGAAGTGATGGCGGCAGCCCAGGGAGTGGGAGAGGAGCTAGCGAGCCAGCTTGCCACAGCAGAGATGACTCAGTCCCTGGCCTCTGGGGCACCAGGCATGTGTGATCCTGCTCAGAGCCTCTGCTCCCCAGTTCAAATAAAGTCTGTCTGCACTGTCCCGTGCTCCCTGTGGCACCAGCCTGAACTTTGAGGGGATTTCTGAATCGACACATACTTTTATTTCCCGCACACCTGTCAGTGGTAGCGAAGTTTATTTTGTGATGTGTGAATTGCAAAAACATTACATCTGAGGGATTATTGCTGCTTTTGGAGGTAGAGATTATCGTTATAATTTATGGGACCTGAGCCTAGTGAAGCTCTTTAGCATAATAATAAAAAAATTAAGTTGATTAGCATCTAAAAATTTGAATTTTCTGGAACGTCTTAGGGCATGTGTCCCTGTACACACACACACACACACACACACACACATGAATATTGTAGCTTGTGAAGTTCTAAAAATGCAACTTGGAAAACAGAGCTTTGGTCTCCCCGTGCTCTGTATGCCAGGCATCGTCTTCTTCCACCTCCCGTAGCTTTCTGTGCCAACAGGGTTCCAACAGCAAAACCTGCTCTGCCACGGCACAGGTTCCTGTGGCAGCTGAACTCAGACAGAGGAAACAAATAGCCTGCATAAGCCTTGTTCTTTTCTGCATGTTTACTTCCTAGTAGTCCGGATGGTTATGCTGATCCATTTATGATTGTGAAAAAGTCCTTCTTTTCATAGCTAATAAACATGCATATGTTTATATACATACATATCTATCTAGGTATATGTAGACATACAACATACATACAGAATGAGCCAAAACATTTGAGACTGATTATCAACTGCAGGTTAAGAATTCATGTTGAAAAAAAAAATTCTAGGAAAGCTAATTTATGAGTCAATTTTTATAAACTGCCTTTGAATATCCACAAAGTTTCTAAGTGAGAAAAAAGAAATCTTACCCTTAGCTGTGACTTTTCACCAAATATATAAAGGGCCGCTTGGCGTTTCAAGAGCTGGTTTTGTAGGTAAGCACTGTTACTAAAGGAGGCTGGGTGGTGGTGGTCCTTGCCGGCCAGCCGGGCACCAACATCCACACAGCTTGCTGGAGAACTCATCAGGCGAGTGCTAGAGCGAAGACTTGCCCAGACACCTTTACAAAAGCCAAAACAATGGAGGTACTTTGATGTGGGAATATCACTGAACCAGGAAAAAGATGCATGCTCTGTAGGTATAGTTTTAGAGGTAAACAGCAAGTTAAGTCATCTAGGTAATCATGGGTCATACTAGTCATTTGTCATTTATCTTTGCAACATATAAGCATCATCCAATGTAGCATTTCAAAACTTTACAAGAATAGGTGTGGAAGGACCTAAGAAGTCACCAGGGTCAACTCTATTGTATTTTGATGTAAAGTCAATATCTGTAAGTAAACACTGGGGTCTCATAAATAGAAAGAGTGCACTGGCGTGGGGAACAAAAATTTGGGGGTCAGCAATGAAACCCAGGGAGAGAACTCAGAGTGACTTCTGGGCTCCATGGAAGAAGTAAGAATAGTCTTCTCCTCTAGTCAGTCAATTCAACACGAAATCCAGATTAAGAATGACATTTGAACTTCTCTAAACCTACTAAAATCTCAGGCTGAATTCAGAATTAGTATTTGTATATCATGCCATAAAAATGTAATTTAAAATTAGTACCGATTATATCAAATTCTTTTTCCCCAGTATCCATGAAAATTAATGAGACATTATATATTTAGTAATGTTCATTTCACAGAATCTTAGGAGGCTTTATTTAAAATTTATAATCAGAAGCAGTTGTCTTCTAAGGGAAAGGCCAAGCTAATAAGCTGCTAGCAGAATCTCATATTATACATTGACCGTAATCATATTAATCTAAAAAATCAAGGAATTCTATATTGCAAATGAGACTAGGATATACTAAATATCCAAACACAAAAGCATACACTAAGTCTGATATGGGACTTGACTGGCTTTTCAGCACCTTCAAAACAACAAAGCCCCGTACAAATGCCCTCGGGCTGCGGTGCTCACCCTGGGGATGTGGTCATGGGATTAGGAGATGTTGCTGCTGAGGTCCTGAGTGGGTTTCCTCTCTAGATTTGGAGAGCCTCCCTGGGAAGCTTTAAGCTTTGCCAAATGTTAAACCAAGCCATGTTTCTAGTGACTAGAAGTCACCAAGATAATGTCACATTTGCTTCTCTCTTTATGAGGCAAGTATAGGGTTAGGAGACTAGTTCCCAAGATAAAGGTTTTACAGGTGATTTCTGCTTAGCATGGATGAACCTTTCTATATAACCTATGAACTTGTCTTAGATATTAATGCAAGTTTTTATGAATGAAATCACAGAGGAAATTCAGAATGTGGGTGAGAATAAAAGATAATCTGACAAACAAATGTGATGAATGTTACAGTATAACACATATGCTTTCATATGAAGATGGTTAAAAAGAATGACATATCAGGACAGATAATACAGTACCTTGATTATGGACTCTTCCCTTAGTTGAAGATTTGGGATTTGACTGAGTAAAACATTTATCTCTGTACCCTTGCACTGGTAGGTAAGATTAAAGACAGGAGGAGTGAAATGTATATAGCAGAAAACATCAGAGCAAATTGAAAAAGAGAAGCAGTGTAGGTTATTTAATATTTAAAATTAAATTAACATAGGAGAAAAATGTAAATACAATAAAAGTAGAAGATTTGATTAACAAATAAGCTGCACAGTCACACAAAAAAAGATGAACTGAGCACCTGTTAAATGAAATTGCAGCACCTGTTTATAAATATAAGCGCAATGAAATGAACAGCACAGCAGCGACTGCCACTAAAACATTATACCAAATGGAATAAGCTTTTGAGGATTGTCACTGGGTGATAGTAACAGAATTAAGGAATTTGGGGAGGGGGTAAATGTTAGGACTACGGCGGCCCTAGAACCGAAGGAGGCTGACCGATTGGTACATGCTGCATGTTGGACAACACGCTTGTTCTTTGCGCAAAACCATCACATCAGGAATAAAGCTCTAGCGACCATTTGGAATAACCAGTTTTTACAACAGAGCATTAAGCATTGCCACACTATCTTCTTTTTTATTTTCATTTACAAATTAATTTATCTTCCACAAACAATTATGAGCAGCAAAAATTCATGATCCTGTGACAATGCCTAAAGCCACTAAAAATATAGCTTGTGATGATTGAGGTAATGATTTCTCCTAAAATCCCTACTTACACCAGAATGAGGCAGTAGTAGAGATAATACTTTTGTAATTTGAGTAATATAGTTTTTTTCCCAACAAAAAGAAAGCACTTTATGACTATGGCCAACTTTTACCTGGTGACAACAAAGAATGGTGAGCATTAAGTTACAATTACATCCTGAACAAAGGAACTACCCAAGTCAATTAAGGAAAAAATGTATTCATTCAGGATTGAAAACTTCAACAGCAGCACCATTAAGCTATACATTGCAACACTGCATAAAAAAGTGACATAATTTGATGAAAGAAAAAGCACTAGAAGAGATTATACATTTCTACCTCACTTCTTTAGAAGCAGAACATGAAAGGCACCGATGGCTTCAGTGGCCTAAGGAGGCCAGAAAGCTAAGGTCTGCGGAGTTGCCGGCTGATGGCCCACAGAGAATGCAACCGTAGGACAGAACAGACCAGAGAGGACACAGCAAAGACACAAGGTCTTGTGTGTGCTGGCGACCATTCTCCATGCTGCCAGGGCTCAAGCTTTCCTAATGCACCTGAGACACTAAATGCTCACAGTGAAGTATGAGTTGTCGGTTCCTAATTCTGAAATATTGTCCCCTAAATTTATCATACTTTCTTATGCCAGTGCCTCTACCTAGAATGATTTCTCCCATTTTTTACCTGACAAACTATTCCTAAGATCCAGAAACAATGTAAACTCTTCTGGGAACCACTCCAGATTGTCCCTAGAGTTGTGAAGAGCTCTATCTGAACTTGGATCACACTGCATTGTGATTGGCACATTTGATGCTACTAGATTGTGTGCTCCGATGGGCAAGGAGCTACTCATATTTATTCTTATATCCATCCTGACAGCCTGTCATATATATACATACACACACACACACACGCACACACACACACATATATGTATATATAAAATATGTATATATATAAAAATATATGTATATATAAAAAACATTTGATTATTTGCTTTTTGAAAATTGATATACTGTGACCTGCTGTGGTCATCTACTATATCTTCAACTCAAGTATTTGCCCTGAAAAAATGAAAAGAGGGGGTATTAAATTAAAAAAAAATTCCCCCAGGCCCTGGCTGGTAGCACAGTGGATAAGGGGCCGGCCTGCAAACCCAAAGGTCGCTGGTTCGATTCCCTTGCCAGGGCACATAACCAGGTTGCAAACCAGGTCTCCAGTCAGGTCTGTGGCTGGAGGCAGGTGAAACGCAACCGTACATTGATGTCTCTCTCCCTCTCTGCCTCTCTTCCTTCCCCTCTTTCTAAAAATAATGAAATAAAATCTTAAAAGAAAAAAATTCCCCCAAATAGAGGCTCATTAATGAAAAACTGCCAAGTGTTTTGCACGTAACAGAAAATCAGCAATGAGAAAATGGCCTGTGCTGATATGCGGTGAGCACAGGGCTTTGGGGACGATAATCCCACTGGCAGTAGTGCTCACCTAAGAATCACACTGCTGCCTTGTTAGTGAGTCTACTTAGCTTCCCTGAGTGAGGCTAAGGTGGGAAACACGTGTCTTGAACAGGTAACACCAGCCTGGAGTTGTATTTTTCCGAACTGCAGCATTCCCCTTAGTGGTGTGTGAAATCAATTTAGTAGGTCTAATCAGTGTTTTTTAAAAAGTGAAACAGATTAAAATGGAAAATATTATGCACATTGCGTCTGGTATAGATAAAATTTCATGAAACTTGTTTTCGTATATATACATTTTGCATCGTGACTCAGTCACGATATAAATTGAATTGCGGTATAAAATGAATTATGTATGTATATACGTAGATATAAAATGATTTCTTACTGTGAGCCAGGATCAAAACAGTTTGAAAGCTACTGGCACAGACTGAGAGAATATGCCCTCTATCTTCCAATCTGGCTTAAGGCAATGTAAATGCAAATGTAGACCTTCCTCCTATTTCAGTGGCATATTAGGCAACGATAATGATATTAACCACAGCCATATAATGGAACTAACATTTATGAGCTCCTATCATGAGCCAGTTACTAGGTTAAGTGTTTTAGATATGATATATTATTTCATTTATTCCTTGCAACGCTCTATAAAGCTTGATACTATTTATCATTTCCATTTTACAGATGAGGACACTGAGAATTAAGAGATACCCTAAATTGCTCAACACATGCACTACCTGGTAAGACTGTGGTTTGAACTGGAATATAACAGAATTAAACTTGTCACCGAAGCAACCCCGTCACCCTACCTCTCTCCAGCCGGGTCTGGCTAAGGGGACTGCTTCAGGGAAAGTGGTATAATTCATTCATCATACTCATGGGAATGAATTGTTGTTCAGAGCGTAAGTATCTTCTATACACTAGGATTCTCTCAGTTTTGTTCAGACAAAACAAAGAAGAGAAGGAAAAGAGATGCTTGGGTTAGACGTGGGGATGGGGCCCTGTATTCATCAAGGTACAGTCAGTGAATGCTGCACTGAAATGGGACTCAACTAAGTCTAGTCCCAATTAGGCTTTTATTTGCTAAGTAACCTTGAAAATGAATATCTGAGAGCCTCTTAAAATACTATCCTGGAGGTGATTTAAAGGATAAAATAACACTTGTAGAGAAACTAATAGGGCCATGGCAATGTAAAGAATGAACAATTCAAAAAGCTGCCTCCAAGCCCTGTATGGGAGGCTTGCTTGGTTGGAGTGTTCCCACCCCCTCCATACCAAAGGTTTATTGGTTGGATCTTGCTAGGGGCGTGTTCACTGGGGCTGTATTAGGTGTATTCCTTCCTTCCTCTAAAATCAATAAAGCATATCCTTGGGTGAGGATTTTAAAAAACCTGCCTTCAGGGGCTACTTCTCAAATATACTTACTATATTTTTGTATTTAAGAGGCAGTACTAATTTTCTCATGGCATTTTCCTACTCAACAAAATAATTTATCCGGGTTGTGAGTATACAAACTTTTCCTTCTCTATGGGGCTCAAAAGCTATTTTATTTATTTATTAAAAAAAAAAAAAACTTAAAAAAAAATTATTCATTATTTTTAGAGAGAAGGGCAGTGAGGGAGGAAGAAAGGAGAGAGACATCAATGTATGGTTGCCTTTCACCTGCCACCAGCTGGGGACCTGGCTGGAGACCTGGCTTGCAACCTGGTTATGTGCCCAGCTGGGAATAGAACCAGCAACCCTTGGGTTTGCAGGCCAGCACCAAGCCATTGAGCCACACCAACCAGGGCTCAAAAGCTACTTTAATTTTAAATGAAAAGCAATGATATCTATTCAAATCTTCATTTTTTTCTTAACTGTCCTTGTGTAAAAATAGCTACCCCTGCCTTAGGAACTCATCAGCGTGCATACGGAATGTCGATGATCACCCTGACAGAGAAAACGGTGAAGGAGAAGGTGGTGGTCAGTCTAAACTGTGGATCATCAGAGCCAGAAAGGCATACAGTGGAAATAACAGGAGAAGAAAACCAGGAATTAAGATTCTGTGCCAATGAGATGAAAGAGGGAGGAAAAAAGTCAAAGCACACAGAAGAGAATAAGGGACAGGCTGAGAGGAGATAGGAGTCTCTTCCCATATAGGGTAAGTCAGAACCTTCTGGAGAAAGGGCACCCAGCTCTCTGGAAGAATGAAGAGGCTCTGTCCCTGAGGGGAGGCACAGAGCATACCCATGCCTGCACCTGCTCTTACCCTGAGTGCATAACTGCCTGTCACGTTCATGTTAACAATGAATCTTCTGAGACTCCCCAAACTTGCTCACCTCAGTCCATTCTTGCTACTCTGTGTGAGGTGGAAGGTCACTATCAGAAGAGACAAAGGAAGCAGCTCCGGGGATGAGAGGAGTTGAAGGAAACAGGAAACCCTCATCTTCCAGTTAATCGCTGGGACCTTGGAAGATCTAGGAGAAGTTGGGAGCAAAGAATGAAGAGATGGGCCCTGGCTGGTGGCACAGTGGATAAGGTGCTGGCCTGCAAACACCAAGGTTTCTGGTTCAATTCCCCAGTCAGGGCACATAACCAGGTTGCAAGCCAGGTCTCCAGCCAGGTCCATAGCTGGAGGCAGGTGAAAGGCAACCATACATTGATACTTCTCTTCCTTTCTTCCTCCCTCCTTGCCCTTTTCTCTGAAAATAATGAATAAAATCTTAAAAAAAAAAAAAAAAAAAGAATGAAGACATGAAATAAAAATAAGATTTGTGTTTCTGAATCCTAGCGTAAGATACCAGAAGGGTGGGCACCTGGTTAGGAGCAAAAAAATTGTCACACCAAGTTCACAGAAATTTTCAGAAGAAAATATTTGGGAAGGCTATCAGAAATAATAATTATGGTTTCATTATGCATAGAGTGGATCAGAAACAAATTACATAGAAGATTTTAATCCTAAGAGGTAAGTAATTGTTTTCCAGGTACCTTTGAGAAGAACAAAGAAGGGACTCATAATTAGCATGTAACCACTAGTGGGAATTCTCTTATATAAAAAGCCATGAGTCTGGGCCAACATTAAAAAAACAACAATGAAGATATGCAGTTGAAATAGACTGATGAATATTCATGAGCCTTAGGCATTAACATAGAAGGAGACAATTTTGAAGCTAAAGTTTATATTATAGGTTATTTGGCCTAGTGGAGAAACAGATAATGTATAGTATTTTTGGTGAAGTTTATATAAGCAAAACATAAGAGCCAGGTGCGGGGCTTCAACTAACCTGACACATGTTGGAAGCTTCGTTCTGTGGAATGGAAAAACTGCTGCATGCTTTGCTGACAATATAAACTTTCACATGGTGAATAAAATAGTAAGAGGAATAGCAACCTTGAATCGAATTTGATAGAAAGGCTTGGCAACATAAATACCAGGAAGTTTATGAACAAGTCATTGTATTATCTTTTAGTTCAGATTCACCGAAAATGAAATGATGAGAGGTATAAAGTTCACCTCTTAAACTTAAAAACAATGGTATTTTAAGCATTCAGTAAAAAGCTGACTTGATATGTTGTAGCCCGGACTCCCAGTACTTTAGAATGTGACCTGTTTTTGGAAATATGAATTCAGTGCAGGTATAATTAGTTAAGATGAGATCATACAGGAATCTGGTGGCCCTCAATTCGATATGATGGGTGTCTTTAGAAAAAGGGGAACTTTGGAGATAGGCACATAGGGAGAATGTGAAGATAAAGGCAGAAATCTGGGTGAGTTTTCTACAAGCTAAAGATTGTCAAAGACGATTAGCAAACCATCCGAAGCAAGAAGCCAGGGAATAGGCGTGGGACAGGGCATTCCTCACAGCCTTCAGAAGGCACCAACCCTAACAACATGTTGATTTTGGACATGTAGCCACCAGAACTGCAAGAATTTGTGGCACTTTGTTACAGTAGCACTAGCAAACTAATACAATGACCTTAAGGACTAATTGGGAAGATGACTGAAGAAGGTTGAAAGCTCTTAGGAAGTCCTACAATAGCAGAAAGTTCTGATGAGGTAGGAAAAAAAATAACAAGGACCCAAAGAACTTATATGACTGACAGGAGACGTGCATTGTAATCTTAGTTTGCAAAAGGGAAAAAAGTAAATTTTGTAAAATAGAGCCTTAATGTTGATTCTGCACCAAATTCCAGAATGGATTAACAAACTATTTTTGATTACTTAGGAAAAAGCACTGATTCCTACAAATAAGTTATTTTACACTAATCATAAAGTCTTTAGTGGTACAGTTAACAGTTTGAAAGCTTGGGAAATAGTAGATTAAAAAAGATGGGAAGAAATTTAAAAATATAGGCCAGGTGAGTTTTAGTAGTAAGACTCATAACCAGTATAGATGACTAGATCAATCTCTTCAGAGAGGTCTCTATACTATTTTGCTGAAGGCTTCTGGCCTTAGCTCTGGTTTGTTCAACATTAAAAATTTTTTTTTATTCATTATTTTTAGAGAGAAGGTTAGGGAGGGAGGAAGAAAGGGAGAGAAACATCACTGTATGGTTGCCTTTCACCTGCCTCCAGCTACAGACCTGGCTGGAGACCTGGCTTGCAACCTGGTTATGTGCCCTGGCTGGGAATCGAACCAGCAACCTTTGGGTTTGCAGGCCAGCACCTATCCACTGAGCTACCAGCTGGGGCCTTTGTTCAACATTTTTTTTAAACAACAAATCACATGAGAACAGTAATCAAATCTATGGATGACAAGAAGCTTGGAAAAATAGCTAATAAAACAGGAGACAGAATCAAGGTCCAAGTATCTAAAACAATAGTCCATTATTGAAATAGATAAACATTTATAGGTATAGCATGTAGTATATTTAGATACAAAAACCATGCCTCAAAACTAGTATATTGTTAAGAACATAGGTCATGTGAAGCAGACCAACAGATTTCAAATGATACTAATCTCAATATGGGTCAACCTAGTGATGGGGCTGGGGCTGTCCCTAACGTAGTCTCAGGCTCCATGAGTTCAATTCTATGTAGAGTCCACAGAATGAAAGGATGGTGAATGGATTGAAACCATCTGAATTGGGGATATTTAGAGGTAACTAGTTGTCAGAGAAAAAAAGATGAGAATAGTTTTCAAATCTGAAGGGCTACAGCGTGGGAGATGAAGTTTAGAATTTTCTAACTTTAGAAAGCAGAATGAGGGTCAATATGTAAAAGTTACACGGTGGTAGATTTTTAGATCAATATAACAAGAACTTTCTAACACAGTTGCTTACAAATGAGAGGAAGAGTCTAAGAGTCTATAACTCCCCTGGAAAGTAGTTGGACTTGACAGTCAAGATGCCTGGTCTGGAATATTCTCTGAAGTGTAAAGAATTCAACACAAACCTCCAGAGACCAAAAAGACCACTTTTTGGAGCTAAACAAGCCAATATGCAGCCTTTCTCTATTTCCTCATGCCAGCAGCCCAGAAGGAAAAAAGGTAAATAGAATATAATTCTCTCTTATTCCTCAAACTGCATTTCAGAGAACAGGAGTAAAAATAGAGACGCTGGAGGCACAGCCCTGGGGCCTCGCATCACACCTCCCTAGCTGTCCCCACTTCTGTGATCAGTCACCCTGCAACCTGAAGCGCCATGGAGCCCGCACAGGGCCGGCTCGCCATCTATAATGCTCCCCGCACCTCCTGATGCTTCCAAACTCATCAGTATGTAAAGTTTGAGCAATTGTATCTCTTGTCTTAAGAGGTGAAACTCATCTCTCACCATACTAGAAATAAATTTGATCATTTATTTAGAAAAGGGCAATTAAAAACAATTTGAATCACAATTAGTTGATTTAAAGTATCACTATCTAGAAAAAAAATGTTCTGCTTTTATTATTGCATCAGTGCTCAGTTATAAAATCAATCTTACTAACCTCCTCGAGCAAAGCTATTGGATGGGTTTACATCCAAATGTCCTGGCACTACCTGCTTAAGCACAGTGGACATTCTTGAAGTTCGCCTTTCAGTCCCTAAAGTCAGCCAAAAAGAAGAACAAAAACCATGTCGTTTCGGTTAACATTACTCAAATGACAAAAAGTTATCTTCATGTGTAACATGTCTAATTGCTGCCAAACATTGTGCTTTTTAAGTACCCAAAGCTTTAATAGAGATAACGAGGCACTGTTACTATTTCCTGAGGTACACACATTTGCAAAATTACGGAGTTAGGTTTGGCAAATGCAATCAGAGAATTCGATGACAAATGAAGCAAGGCATGCATGGCGTTGCTTTATAGGAAAAGCCACTTTCTGCTTATGTTGAGCTAATTCAAATAGCTGATTAAGCCAAGGAGACCAACTTTTCAAGTCACATGCTCCTGTGTCTAACACATTAGGGTTACCTCTACGTGAACCCTTTGGGGTTCCATCACATGATAACTGAAACAAAATATTAGTACAAGTCTTAATGGTTTCATCCAGATCTAGTGAAAACAAACTCTATTGCAAATCATAAAAGGCTGCATAAATTTCAGGAATTTTAAACATGATTTTAATAAATATACATTTAATAGAGATGTTCGTCTTATATATTTAACTTTCTAATAATATTTTAAAGTCTATGTAAAATAGATTCTAGGAAAAAAAAACCCCAGATGGCTTTACTTATGCTCCCCACCTCTTTTCCTATTACTTTTAAAAAGGAAATAGTTGAATCTCTAAACTTGGTTACTATTTACCATAATTTAACAGTGATGCCCTGGCTTCTAACTAAAAGGAGCCAAAGTTGCAGCTCCACCAGGTAAAACTTTAAGGGGTCATGTTGAACAAACAGTGAACTAAAGAGATTAACCCTAGGAAGGCATCTGACTTTCCATAGCTGTCAGGAACAAAAGTATCATCAAATTTACCTGGAGGCAGAGCAAGTGCTGGCCTGACGGTGAGGCTGTTATTGCCACGGAGTTTCTGATGGACAGAAACTGCACTCAGTATGGCTTGCAAGTACTTCTCTTGTTCTATGCTGCTGGAAGATTCTAAAGAGGAGGTAGGAGCTATAAAAGAAAAGATACTGAATAAAGCAATCTGTGTCTATGTTAATAAAACAGTCTTTTATATATATGTTTTTCTTTTTCTTTCTGTATACGGTCTTCAAGTTACCACACCCAAATACAGAAACCAGCCCCACTTAAAGCTCCTAACTATCAAATGGCTAATCCTCGTATGATATTGGTTTCACCACACCCACTTCTCGATGGCCTCATCTTCCTCCCGGAAGGAGCCTAGCTATGGAAATTAGGCATAGGGTGGTCTGTCCAAGAGCAGGCATGGTTGCTCATTACCCAAGGAACTCAAAAGAGCGAGATTCATAAAAGATGACATCTTCTCCCCCAACCATCCCGTCCATGCTCCAGTTTAGGGGCAGAGGATGGAGCATTCCCTTGGCATCCTGGGATGGGCAGAGGTTACAATTTCCTAATACCAGTGGCTTTATTCCAATTCTGACGAATGGGCTTAACAGGGCATAGTGAACTTGCAGGGGTTGTTTGGGGAGAAGATAGGAGCAGCCACTGCTAGATTCTCTGGCCCTTCTAAAGGAGGGGCAAAAAGTCTGCACAGATAAAAACAACCGTGAGAGCAATTCTGGGTTGGAGGGACTCTATAAACCTGGTTTGTGTGGAGTAAAACAGAAATCATTGACATTGGCCCAGACACTTTATAAAGGGGCATCAGAGGGTCTTACTAGAAGGACAATATAGTATAGTTACAAATTCTCTTACCACCCAAATAGGAAATAATCAGAATTTCAGAGTTTATCAGTTGTAAGATGCCATTATTGTGTTTTATTAAGATACGCACCATTATTTTATATACTAAGAATAAAAACTGCCATTTAAACTAGGATGCAGCTCTTTCTGATCCCTTTAATTTAAGATGTATCCTAATTTCAAATATATTAAAATGTGAGCAAATGTATAAGTTCAAAAATATAAAATAACACAGCCAAAAGACATCTATAAGCCAGGAACAGGCCTTCAACAGACACAGCTGCTGGCATCTTGATTTTGAACCTCCTAGCCTTCAGAACTGTGAGAAATAAATGTTTGTTGTTTATAAGCCAAAAAAAATGCTCTTCACTCATTTGATTTAACTTATATATACTGTGTTCTTTTATACTCACTGAGTAGCTAGGGAGAGTTCCTCAGAGAAGAAACAGTTAAAAGCCTGGTAGAATAGATGAAATAGCACTAATATAGTATTGTGTGTATGCTGCCCTCAGCCAACTGAATGATCAAAGATACATTGGCCAGCTTTTTACTTTTTAGAGGGAAATAGATGAGAATAAGAAGAGATATTAAAAAGCACATGGTTTTACAGGCTGAAACATAGAACCTGACTTACCACATTTTGAAAAAGAAAAATTGGATCTGATATATTAGTGACCCATTGTTTAATTTTATTGAGCATCTATTATAAGCTGGAAGTTATGAGAGAGGACAGCAAAATAAAGCTGCTGATTGACTTCAAGGCCTCAGATTTGGTGTTCATAAATATCCTCAGAAAGACAGAGGGCGGCTTATTATTATTATTTCTGTTTTCTTAAGTTGGCCAGCCTCTAGCTTTCTAAAAATCTCTGCACTTGAGAGATCCTAATGGAGTGTTTTGGTCATTGGTTTGCTAACTTGTGTGTGCATGTGTGTGTGTGCATGTGTGAGATTTCCATGAATGAGACAAGGTATCTTATACCATATGGGACAGAATCCCAACTTGCCTCTGAAGCTGTTTAATATATCTGAATGCTTCCCAGAAGAAAAGAAAAAATATAGAGGATCATTTAGTTCCTATACATGGATATTCTGGTCTGCTGAAATGAAAATAACTTAGAACCAAAGACTTCATTATGTTAATTTCTATTAAGATCCAAATATAGACAGATATATTAAGATATCAAATTCAAGGTGGAGCCCCACATTTCCAAGTGTAGTTCTTGTTCAAGTTGTACATGTTGTATATACCACAGTGGTCAAGTGTATGTGTAGAAGGCTTGATGACAGGAAACAGTTGGCATTCCAGATTTTACTTGTTTTTTTTAAAGTAATACTCTGAATTGAAAGGACCATGACTGTGCTGTAGAGAGATGCTCACCTGCCTGGGGGGAGTTCTGAGATTTGAAAAGACCGACTACTCCCTTCCCATGGAATCCTCCAGACCGGAGGAGCAGGGTACTGCTTCTTGAGTTCTTCCAACATACAACAGGCAGGCGATTGTGTCGGTAGCAGCGGGCTACTCTTGGTAAACTACTGTCCTGTACGGCTTGAGGTACAACTAAAAGGCCAGGATAGCTTCAGGGACATGGACAGAAAAAGACAATGATTTGGATGGATAAGGGAGAACGTAGGGAGAGGAGAAAGGAGAAGAAATGGGGAGAGTGAGAGAGAGAATATAAAAACATGAATATTATACCATCGTCATTTTCCTTTTTTTAAGATCAAATCTTCAAACTAGTTTATTATTTTTAAAATCTTCTATGGTTTATTTCCCACAGCCATTTTCTAAGACCCAGAAACACTGGTTGAGAGCTAAGACATGTATTTTAAATGCGGAACTCAGTCTCAAATCAGTTCACGGGTTGAGAAGAAAAGGTTTAAATGGTGAAACAGTTATCCAATAATTTGTAGGTTTGCTTTTTTTTTTTTTAAATAAGCCCCTTTCATTAATGCTGTAGACTTTTGCTGAATGGCCCCAGCTTAGAAAATAAAAATGTTATGTATAGTTATTTAAAAAGCTTCTGATAAACCGATGGCCTCCCTTACCTTACATATTACTGCTTGTCAACTTGAAATAAAGATTGTAAGATTAATGCATTAATGTCAATTTTATGAGCATGTCAAATCAAACTGTCTCCTCATTAGATTGCTGAAATGACAAGAGACTCAAATACACTAATATTAGACTGCCTGATGTGGTAAAGGGATTAAAAATAAAGCCAAATGATTTCTGGTATTAAAATATGCTCAACTGTCGAACAAGTTTAAATATTTTATTAATACTACATGTTGATATTTTTTTTTAAATTTAGCTCATAAAACTACAAAATATGATGGTGGGAAAATATACAGACAAGAGTACTTTGTTTTATAGATTAATTAGTATAAAAAGCCAGGTTTCAGAGTAATTTCCTTTCTTTTTTTAAAAATTAAATTAAATTTTAATTTTATTGTTGTGGTATTATATTTCTCCCATTTCCCCCCCACTGCTCTCCCCTGCCCCACCCTTCCCATCCCCATCCCATAGTCAATCCCACATGTTGTCCTGTCCATGGGTCATCCATGCTAGTTCCTTGACTAAACTGTTGCCCTTGTTTGCCTCTTTCTCTCCTTCCCCACTCCCCTCTGCACATTGAAAGTCTGTTCCTTGTTTCCATGCCTCTGGTTTTGTTTGGCTAGTTTGTTTGTTTTGTTCATTAGTCTTCTGTATTGGGTGAGATCATACGGTATTTGTCTTTCACTGACTGGCTTATTTCACTAAGCAAATACTCTCCAGTTCCATCCATGTTGTCACAAAAGGTAAGTGTTTCTTCTTTCTTTCTCCTGTGTAATATTCCATTGTGTAATTTCCTTTCTTTAGCTTATTTAGACATATTACACTAAAGAGGTTTTATTAATAACCTCCTACCTCTAATTCTATACTTTTTGTATAGAATTATACAAATACATTTTACTGTAGTAAAATGTACCTAACATAACATTTAACATGTTAATAAATCAGTGACATTAAGTACATTCACAATATTGTGCAACCACCACAACAATCTATTTCTAGATCTTCTAATTCATTTTCCTGGATAAACCAGAGCTGAGAGGAGGAAGAGGAAATCTGGTTTATGGTCATATAAATCATAACCTTCAATGACTTAAGTGAATGATTACCTTTCCATGTTTAACTAGCAACTCCTTGGAAGCATTCTGAAAGCCTAGGAAGTTATATGCTATTTTCTAATACCACAAACTGATGAAGAAATAGAGCTATAGACATAATCATTCATGAAGACTGGAAAAGCAGTTTCATTATTAGGGCCTTCTTTTTCTAAATCAACTTTAATATCTGCTTTTCCCCTCAGTTGTTTCTCAATACACTCTGTACATTAGATAAGGGAGTGTTGCTTAATGGCTTCAAGGGCTGTTTCAGGAACTGGGAAGGACCAGCATACCCCTTCTCTCCTTGCCCGGGGGTGGACCATCCCCTCCTTCCACGGGACATGAGCACCACACACCATGCTTTCCACATGCAGGATCTAACACTTGCTTGCTCTCCGGCATGAGTGACAGCTGGACAACCACTAGCACTATACAATATTGTTGAGTCTGAAGACTAGCAAAGGCTACTTTCAGTACCAGTTTTATTTAGCAATGAAAGATAAACCCATTTACCCTGCCACCCAGCCCATCCCACTACCCAGAGCCATTAGCTCTAGGCTTCAGAGTAAGCCTCAGAGGTAAAACCGGCTTTTAGAAGCTGCTGTGGAAACTCTTTAAATAAAAACCTAACACACACACAAGTGCTCAAAACATAAATGAATCCGTATCACTACCACCTAACTTAAGAAGAGGATCATTCCCAGCATCCAAGGAGATTTCCCTGTGTCTCCTCCCAGTCACTATTTCCCATTCCTCCTCAAAGATTATCACTATCCTTGAGTGCCATCAACAAGGATGATCTTTGCCTATTTTTGAATTTCAGAAAAAGGAACCAAGAGAAGCTATTCTTTTATTTCTAACTTCTTTTGCTCAACATGATGTTTGTCAGATCCATCCATGCTATTGCCTATGCCACCATCTTGACTGGAAGTCTAGCATTAAGCTTTTAAAAATTCTGATTTTTAAAAACATTGGAGCATTTAGTCAATTTATATGTAATTTATTTATTTAAAGATTAAATTTATTATTTTTAGAGAGCGAGAAAGGGAGAGGGGCAGAGAGGGAGAGAGACATCAATGTGTGGTTGCCTTTCACCTGCCTCCAGCTACAGACCTGGCTGGAGACCTGGCTTGCAACCTGGTTATGTGCCCTGGCTGGGAATCGAACCAGTGACCATTGGGATCGCAGGTTGGCACCTTATCCACTGTGCCACCAGCCAGGGCTTATAAGTAATTTAATTATTAACATATTTGAATTTAAATTTACCATTTTACTATTTGCTTTCTATTTGTTCTATCTGTTCTATGTTTTCTTTTCTCTCCTTTCTTGCCTTCCTTTAGATTATTTTTTGTTATTCCATGTCCTTCCTTCTAATAGTTTGAGGGATATATATTATTTTACATCACCATAAATGCTTTATAACATGTGTTCTATTAGGTCTATTTTCTCACTGGCAGGCATGATTTTGATAGCAAGCTTCTCAAACAGCAGGATGTTACACCCTGACACTATCACTTACACTAACCTACAAAGAGAATTTAGTAAGAATGACAAAGTACCCAGGAAAATTACTGCTTACTCAACAGAATTACAACCTTCCAGTACTCAATGCAAATTTTTTATTTGGCCTCAATCTCAAACTATATCCCCAACTTGCTTTTCAAGTTTCAAATTAGTAGTATTTGTAAACTTAAATTAGCATTTACAAATGAGGTATTTATAGCTTTTCAGAACAGTGGGGATGAAACTAATAGTTACATTAAGACAGCTCTAAAATATGTACAGGGCTTACAATTTACCAAGTGCTTTCACAGAATTATTCTATTTACTCAAACCAATGCAAAGAAAGGAACTTCCCTGGTGATAAGAACGATTTAACTGTGGATGGTAAAAATATAGTTTAAAAAAAACATAAAGCATAGCACAAGGTTTAACGGAGACAAAACAACAAGCAGGCAGAATAAGGAAAATTTGTTCCTTTACAGTCTAGGTAATATCCCTTGAAACCATTTTCCCAGCATAAGAAAACGCTGCCTACACTTGGGCCAGCAAACGGCACCCTGAGGACCCAAACTGGCTCTGCTCTTTCCCTCACTCACTGTCCACGGCAGCCTCTGGGGCAGAGCTGAGCAGCTGCAACAAGACACCATACAGCCTGCAAACCTGAAAACAGAAGCTGTCTGGCCTTTTAGAGAAAAAAAAAACTGTAGTCCCCTGGCTAATAGCAGACTTTCATTTCTCCTATCTGCCTGGGCAAATCCTATCCTTCAGTTACCTGCGGGCATGGCAGGAAAGAGGTACACGGGAAAAGACAAATAAGCGAAATTTGTCAAGGGGACAAAAACTATTGTCTGAATACAGACACTGTTTGGTGATGGGACTGCACTTCTGAGAATGCCAATGAAGTGCATGCTCATGCTTCATAAAGTGTCCCTTCACCACGCCTATTCCTGGAGGACTTGCTCCTGTTTTCTGATATTTTTCTCTCGCTGGGCTGTGGATGCATATAGCCCATTCAAGACTCACATGGAAAGAAGGAAAGGTCTTTTTTTGGAGCCCCCTAACACACTTACCTCCGGCAGAGTGAATACATCCTATTGGAAGCCGTGATTCGAAAATACTCTGGTTTTGAGCGAGAAGAGGTGCCGCTTATGGTTCCCAAACCTAAACGCTGGTAGTCTCTGAAACAAGCTTTTTCCACCAACTGTTCCATTGTAGACTTCTCGGAGGCCTTCAGAGTAGTATTTGTGGGGAGTTCACTCTCATCCGAAACTGTGACGGCAGAAACAGGTTTTGAGAAAGATAATATAGCTCAAAGTAGGAGATTAAAAACTTCCTTTTGAAGAGGATTCTTAAACCAAGAGTTTTATCTAAGGTTGCAAGGTCTATGCATATCACAAATCATGTAACTTCTAGGAAAAATCATTATATTCAAACAAATTTGAACAGTAATGAATAGTCAAGAAATAAAATATTGGGAGCTCACTTGACTCAAAATGTCAGTGCAATTACTCAAAATGTCTTTTAGATACTTTGAATTCATTATCTATAGTTTTGTTTAAGTCAGGCTTGCTTATTAATGCCAAAATACAGTGATTTCTATTTTGGACTCTACGGAATAAACACTCAACTTTGTGAAGAGGCTAACCCATCAGTAAAATTCATCTTTTTAAAAAAAATTTTATTCACTATTTTCAGAGAGAGGGGAAGGGAGAGAGGCAGAGAGGGAGAAAGACATCAATGCGTGGTTGCTTTTCACCTGCCTCCAGCCATGAACCTGGCTGGAGATCTGGGTTGCAACCTGGTTATGTGCCCTGGCTGGGGAATCGAACCAGTGACCTTTGGGTTTGCAGGCTGGTGCCTTATCCACTGTGCCACCAGCCAGGGCCAAAATTCATCTTTAATATGACCATTATACAAACTCATCACCCAGATTTGCAGATTTTCAGAGCATGAGCTTTTATGAGAAATTTCTAGATTAAGCAGACATTTCTAGATTAAGCACCAGTGAGAAAGAGGTATAAAAAAGTTATACATTTTCTGTGGAAGTATTTTTGTCAGAGGGTGTGGTATACATGGAAATCCCCTCACAATTTTGCAATCATAGGTTACAGAATCCTTTAAAATTTTAGATGTGGAAGAATTTACCCAATAATCAAGTATTTTAGGGAGGATTAAAAAAGAAAGAAACAAACAAAAAACATGACTAACTGGTACTACATGGTCTAACTAAAAAGAAATTCCATTGTTAAAAATTGTCTAAATTTAAGGGGGACAGAGGGGAGCAAAAAGGGGATGGATGTAATACAACAACAATTAAAAAAAACTGTCTAAATTTACTTTTCTATTTATTGTTAAATTAAGAAAATTCAAATTAAAGCTTTCAAAGTTTTTGGGAATGTTCTCAGTTATAATGTTAATGGAAAAAATATGGCTCTCTTTCATTAAAAGAAAAAAACCCATAGTTTATTCCTATAAATACTATAAACACACAACTTTATATATTAGTTTGTGAACTTCACAATGCAAATATATTACCAGATATCAGCTTTGTGTAGCCTTTTTATTTTCAGAGGATCCAAGAGCATTATTATATAGTTTGGTCTTTTGGCGGAATAAGTATCATAAAATACAGTTTTTGTTCCATGATATCATAAACACTTTGCATTAGAAGAGTCAATAATGATAGGAAGCAATCATTTTTTAGGGCTTCCATGTGACTGTGTAAAGGCCGGCTTATAGGCACACATACTAAAATGGAGACCTTTAGCCAGTGATCTGTCTTAAGATGAGGCTTACTATTACTATCATTATTACTATAATTATAATTATAATTTTGTAATTATATAAACACTGGTGATTGATTCTAAAATCCTGAGAAGGAAAAAGGTACAATGGCATCCTGCTTCTCGATTAAATCAAATTCTCTCTTGTGTTAATTCCATAAGCATAATTTATATTGGGGTAAGGAACAGAAAATAGTCAGTAAGGCATTTTGCTACTGGTTTTCTGCTCCTGGCTTCTTGACTGAGTGGTATCTTAGCTTCTCAGGTTTTGTCTTTTTAAATATTTAGCAGGCATTTAAAAAATCATCTAAGAATTCTGTCATTTTAGATTCTCCATTTTTTTTTTTTTAAATATTTTATTTGTTATTTTCCAGAGAGAGGAGAAGGGAGAGTGGAAGAGAGGAAGAGAAACATCATTGTATGGTTGCCTTTCACTTGCCTCCAGCTATGGGCAAGCTGGAGACCTGGCTTGCAATCTAGTTATGTTGCCCTGGCTGGGAATCAAACCAGCGACCTTTGGGTTCGCAGGCTGGAACCTTATCCATTGAGCCACAAGCCAGGGCTAGATCCTCCATTTTGATTAAGACATCCACAATATTCTCACCAAGAACCAAATCTTCAATTGCAAATATCCAATGTTATTATCTTTATTCTTAACCCATAGCAATAAGGTACAGGGACTACGCTACTTTGTAACTAAATTTCTTATGCAGTTGGGTTTCTTTCTTTCTGCCTTTAATAAGGCCACATAACCACAGCCAATTAGCTCTACAGATTTAGTTAAGGAGAAGTATAATTGAACAAAATCTTATATGAACAATGGAATATTAGAATTTTTTATGTTCTAACAATCTGGTAAGTGCCTACAGTCTTATGAGATCTAGGTTTTTGAGTCAGGTAAGTGCAACTAGTCTTAGTCTCTTGTTCTTACTTGTATGAGGAGAAAGAATAAAATTGCTTCATGAAGGAAAAATAGGTTCTCACATACCAGATATGTCATCTTCTTCATTCCATCCAAGACGATTCACTCTCTCTTCTACAATTGTCCCTGTCCTCTTCTTTAATAAATATTGACGCCCAATGGTCATTTTACCTGCCCTTTTGGCACCTTTCACAATCGTTTTTGAGAAGGTGCTACAAGTCATAAAACCAAAGAGAATATCAATTTTATATGAAGATATCACTCATATTTTTATACCTCCATAGCTTGACTTGTTTCTTCTCCATTTCCACAGCTACTAGTATTGTCCAGACCTTCCTTACGCCTCTCCTTCCTTAGATTACTTTTTACATGGCAGCAGACAAATTTCCAATAAAACAATGTTGTCATCAGAACACTGTTTTAGGTAAAAAGGCGAAGAGCCTAGGGAGGGACACAAACTACTTATCCCCCCAATCTAAACTCCTCAGTTTGGCCCCTAACGCACTCTCTTACCCACACCACTGCTTCCTCCAGTTCCCACAAACAATGCTTCCGGTGGCCCCACGAGGAGGCGGGCCTGCCCCTTCCACTGACGCACACTCTGCTCACTCAGAGGCTCTTCTCTGCAATCATATGATAATTACAGCTGACAACACACCACTTCTTAAATGTTTTGAGTGCTATGTCTGGTTTTCTACCTACTGATACTGTGAACCTGATTCACAGAAAAGAGTAATACATGTTCCCTTTTTGTGAGGAGAGCATTGTTTTGAGAATCAGCTTTAATAAAAGGGAAACTAGTATGTAAATAACATGGACCTAAAAGCACTTTATTTATTTATATAGTTTACCTTTTCTTGCTGATAGAAAATCTGGGTACAGAGTATTTATAATCCAGAGAATTAAACAAAGAACCTGTTTCATAAATAATCATATTGAGATGAAGGTTTCAAGTAAGATTGTTTTTGATTTCATTCTTCTCTATCACAAAGAACAGGTCTCTCTTTGTGTTTTCTTGCCATCAGGTGAAAAGTGATAAAGATTCTTTTATTGTCAAATAGTTTTTACCAGGCCCTGTCTTTAGTAATTTGAAATGTAAATCTGCAGGTTATAAAACATAGTTTAGATAACTGATAGAAATCATAAAATACTGCTATTTTCTAAACGAAAGCCCATTGTGAATCATTTCAAGTATAAGTTAAACTCAATGTGACTTTTGAAAATTTTTTCCAACTAGAGCTATAGGTTTGTTTTAATATAATCAAGACAATTCTAAGCTATTTAAAATTTTAAAATTGCCATATTCCTTTGTAGCTGGAGAGTATAAGCTTGATACAGTAAGCTAAACTTTAAACACGCACACAGACTTGTCCCAAAAGTATCAAGCCAATGCCAATATTATTAAATAATTAAAATAGTTTGTGTGGCTGATATCTTTGGGACAGAAAATTTTCCCCAAATAGTTTCTACACAAGAAACACCATAAAAAGCTTTGCTTCTTCTACAGAGAGCTGGGATGATGAGTATTAAAGGTTCTGTGACTACACAGTGCTAAGACAAGATGCCTGATTCACCTTTAAATACCTAGGAAGCCGTTCATGCTTCAGCATATCATACCTGGATATGTGTGTTCCTCTCTCACCACCTGTTGAGTGGCTAGCTATGCAATTGAGAAATGATACACTATCTGGAATCTCAATTCTCCCATACTGTCCAGCCTCCCTCATTTCCAGGCAAAGATAAAGTTTTTTTCTTTCTTTCTTTTAAAGTCTGCAGAGTACCCCCTAATATGTAATTTGTATTGGCAGATGCCCAAATTCCAGATGATTAATGATGAAAGAACTGAAATATTAGCCTCTATATTTTAGCATTAATTGAAGATAATTTAAAAGCAATTGTTAGTTTGTAATAACTGAAATTTAAGTTTCAACATAAATTTCTAAAAATTTTCATCAGAAAATTAGGGCTCCTACTAAAAAAATATGATGACTAAGTACAATGCCTGATTCTGGATTGGATCCTTTACCAGGAATGAAAAACAAGCAGTTATAAAGGATCATCAGCAAGATTTGAATATGAACTCTGGATAAATATAAGTTTTATACCAATTAAATTTCCTGGTTGTGATTACTGTACTAGAGTTACATAAAATAATATCTTTGTTCTCAGCAGGTAAAGATTGATGTATATAAGAATAAAGAGGTGTTATGTCTGTAACTCAAATGGTTTAGAAAAAATATATGTGAGAGAGAATGATAAAGAAAATGAAGCAAATTATAAACAACTGTGAATCTTGGTAAAGGGTACACAGGGTTCTTTGTACTAGGTTGTAACTTTTCTGTAAATTTGAAATGGTATTAAAATAAAAAGTTACAAAATAAAAAGAAAAAATAAAGGTTCCCATTTTTAGATAAAAGCAAAAATGTCTAGTAGGCCTGGATATTAATGAAAATCGAATGGATTACTAAAAGGCAGTTGGAAAGTGGTCTTTATGGAAAAAAGGGGATATAGAATTTCACATTTAAGAATGCATCATGAGCAACAGACATGATAGTCAGGCCTCTGGTAGCTTTAAGTTTTGGAATGTGTTACAAATGTCAGTGCTGCTTTCTGAGCTTGGTCCAATGAGCTTGACAGAATGGCAAATAAAGAGAGCAGTCTTTGTACCTTGACCCAAGGGATAGGTTACTTTCCCTGGCAGCTATGGAGGGGTAAATTGAAGAAACCAGACTGTCTTCTTACCGAAAGGAAGTGTTCTTTTCCTTCTGTTTGGGTAAAATTATTTGTGGGGTAGTTTGTCCAGCAGCAAAAGCAAAGGTGGTGAAAATGGACTGAGGATAACGGAACTTCATCAGCTGCTTCCTAAAGATCTCTACTACTTCTGGACTCACTTCTTCATCAAATGCTACTTTAATCAGCTAGAGACAGAAGAGATTAAATACATCAGAAGCATTAAGGATTTTCAGATAATTTCCTCCCAAATTACTAAGATAACAAAAAATAATAAATAGCAAGAGTTTGGAGGTTGAAGAGGCCTTTGGATATCATGCAATGCAATTTTAAAATATTATTTTATTTTTTAAAAGATTTTATTCATTATTTTTAGAGAGAGGGGAAGGGAGGGAGGAAGAAAGGGAGAGAGGCATCAATGTATGGTTGGTTACCTTTCACCTGCCTTCAGCTACAGACCTGGCTGGGGACCTGGCTTGCAACCTGGTTATGTGCCCTGACTGGGAATCGAACCAGAGACACTTGGATTCGCAGGCCAGTGCTCAATCTACTGAGCCACACCAGCCAGGTGAGCAATTTAAAAACTTCAAACGTAAAATTATGGCTCAGAGAGGTTTAACTGACATAGACAGCAAGAAAAATCATGTATCTTGAAGTTGGGTTGCTTTCCAACTACCTTTTCTATGATGAGATAGACAAATTAACTTATAGTGGCTGAAGGAGGAAATACGCTCCTTTTCATTTCTCAACTATTGGTTCTAAATAGGGAATTTGGCCTAACCAGGTCCCTTCCTACCCAGAGATACTACAAATCTAGTAAGGAAAAATTCAGTGTGACTAGAATCCTAACCAGCCGTGCCAGGCAATTTTCTAATTTAGAGTCCTTTGGCAGTTGGAACAGTGAAGAAATTCCTAGGAAGTCACTGCTGTCAGGGGATCGGAAGGTTTGGAGCCCACAGATCTGCGGCCTCACGGTTCCATAACTAACATATAGAGGAACTAAGGATGGCTTCTTGACCAGAAGGAATGAGGAAGGAATTGGAGTCTTGGGAAATCTGAGAAGTCAGAGACAAAGCATGAAGCAATAGCAAGGAAAAAAGCTAAGAAAAGACCACTTATCCAGTGTCTGGTTGGCATCATTAATTTAATAAATTCTGATACGTTCAGAGTTCCCTGAGACAGATTCCAAGGGAATTGCTCTCTGTGTAAAGGCTTTATCCAGCACAGACTGAGGCATGACCTGGTAGAGAACAAAGGTCCACTGTGTTTGTCTGCATTTCCAAGATCACTAACTATTGACAAATAATCTGTTGATACTCTGAGTTGGCCACAGGGCTCAGGAAATGAGGGATTCAATTCAAGACTGTTCATGTGTTACCCAGTTGAAGATTATCCTCTCAGACCCTCTA
This sequence comes from Noctilio leporinus, assembly GCA_004026585.1. NCBI lineage: Eukaryota > Metazoa > Chordata > Mammalia > Chiroptera > Noctilionidae > Noctilio > Noctilio leporinus. Next base: position 176,613 of record PVIW01001617.1, on the reverse strand, counting down.
ATTCTTCTCATCCACTCACCACAGAAAGTGGCCGTGATATCATCTGTAGAAAATGTTCAAATAACTGAATGGCTCCCTTTCTTAATACCTGAAAAGATGCTGACGTGATCTGCAGTCCTTCTTGCATGTGCTGCTGTAGCTGGTTCTGCATGGTGATCTTCTTCTCCTTGGTGATGGAGGCAACTGGAAAACTACGCATCACTGTCTGCTCACCAACTGTAGGAAGACAGGGCACAGGCTTAGCAAAAATAGCACAATACAGCACGTTTCTAGAATTCTTGCTGTTCATTTCATCAGCCTCTGCTGCAGAAACGTATCTGGGGAGGGCAATGCCCAGGAACGTAGTGAGGATAATTGCCATGATTCTGGAACCACATTTGTTGATTTTACTGCATAGCAACTCACTCCAGAGACACAATCCTGTCTCAGAGGAAAGAACTGGAACAGCCTGCCTTGCCTTCATTCTATGTTCCCCAACCTCTGTGTGACATACAGGGTCACCTGGTTTAAGGTACTCTTACAGGAAGGGTAGCTTTTTAAAAAAAAAAAGATTTTATTTATTATTTTTAGAGACAGGGGAAGGGAGGCAGGCAGAGAGAGTGAGAGACATCAAAGTATGGTTGCCTTTCACCTGCCTCCAACCACGGACGTGGCTGGAGACCTGGCTTGCAACCTGGTTATGTGCCCTGGCTGGGGAATCGAACCAGTGACTTTTGGGTTTGCAGGCTGGCAGGGTAGCTTTTATACAGGAAAATAAAAGAATCTTCAAATATTGAAAAGACAGTTATGATTTCAATGTAAAAATAAAGCAGAAGAGAAAGGTTTTTAAAGTGTGTTTCTATGTGTGTTGAAAGGTGCTGTACTACATGTATATCTTTGGAGGATCTAGGACTGGGCTTAGGCCCAAGATTCTTAGGAGTTTAAATACTAAATCAAAAAAGGGAAAATACAAATAATTATTTATTAACTATCTGAGGTTGTGGAGATGAAAGTCTTGGGAAGAGGCATCACTCTGAAGCCTCTCTTGGGAGCTCACAGTTCCCCGTAGGACAGGAGAGTCACACATGGACTAGAACTACATGTAACTAGCTCCTAGGTTTGAGGGAACAAGCCTTTAAATGTTTCGGAAAGACCAAAGACTTCTGTGTGCTTGATGGCTACAGCCTGGAGGAAGTGGGAGGGAAAGCGAGCTCTGAAGAGCTCTGAAGAGCGTGAACATTTGGGTTTGTGGAGGGGGGAAGGGAGGGCGGTTCAGACAGCCACACCAGCCACAGAACAGGGGCAACACCAGGCAGGGCCCCTCAGCTAGGAGGCCAGAGGCCTGACGTCCGAGTCAGGGTTATGTGACTTAAGTGCCAATGCACAGAATTCCTTATTTCTTGGACCTGTCAATTCCTCACCTGGAATATTCTGATTATCCTCTATGTTAAGCTCATCCCCAGAGGCTAAACAAAACCAGGATATATACAGGATTTAAGTCCATGGATGTATTCAACAACCTATGCTTGTATAACATGCAAAATGATCAGATCTCTATGTTGTCATTAAAGGACAATAGTACATTAAAATTTTAAAAAGAATTAAACGAAGAGGCAAATAAAAAGGTTTCTCTTAATAAAAATAATTTCCCAAAAATGTGAAATTAACCTCAAAATTGACAGGATAAAACAAGAGAACAACACAAGTTTTCACACTAAGTATGCCATTGATTTGTTTAAAATAAATAAATTAGAGCAATTTAAATGACCAAGAGTCTCGTATATTTATATGCCCAATATGTATGTTTATGATCATTGAACTCACAAAAGTCAAAGTACAAAAAAATCATAAGTACTGGATACTTAGTTTATTTAAAAAAATACATAGGCTCTCAAATACAAATGTAATTTATGTATAATAATGTAAGAGAGGGCTGAGAAATTGTGCTCTATTTTCATTCTTTAAAAATGAACATAACTATTCCTATAGATTCATTTTGTTTACTGAAGTTTAAAGGCATTTTTGCTTATTCTATAGTAAGCAATCTTTTATAACCAAGATAATGAACCACTTTGATTCTATTCACACAAGAATTATAGAACTGTGAGATTTTTAAGGCATTACATTTTATATGCCTGAATTCCACTAACAATTCCACTGTCTAACAAAATGCACAGCACACAACTACATCTTCATTCAGTTCAGGAAGGAACTTTGGTGACCACTTATTGCAATAGTTCCTAATCAGTATGCATCACAATCACTTCTGGGAGTTAAAAATACACAGATGCCTGGGTCTTTGCATTCTTGAAATCCTAATTCACAGATGAATTCAATTGTTTGAGGGTTAGGCCCAGAACTGGTATTTTTACACACGCACACACACACACACACACACTTACTCCTATTGATTTTAGAGAGAAAGGAAGAGAGAGAGAGAGAGAGAGAGAAAGAGAGAGAGAGAGAAAGAAACATCTATTGGTTGTCTCCAGAATAAAATCTGACCAGGGATTGAATCCACTGAATCCACAACCTTTGGGTATATGAGACAATGCTCCAACCAACAGAGCCAGAGCAGCAAGGGAGGTATGTGTATATTTTAAAGCTTTCTAGATTATTCAAATACATCAGCCAAGGTTTGTGAACCACTGCATTATCACTAATCAAGTTCAATCCCCTCATTTGATCAAAGGGGAAACTAAAACCTAGAGCAGTTAGGGACCTGAAGATGCCAAGATCAGTCACAGCAATTCAAATCCCAGCTTCTTGATTTGGAGTCTAATAGTTTTACCCAAACCAAATATGCTTTTCCATCAACCAGAATAGTTTATATAGAGACTCCAGTGATTTTAAAGAGATGATTCAGACTTGAAGGACATGCTATTCCTTTCTAATAAAGGAGACTATGTAGGGTAGTAGAAAACAGAAAGAGAAGAAGTTGAGGGAATTTAATGAATAGAAGTTGTTTGCTAAGAGGGAAGTGGGGTTAGTTGAAATAGGATGAGGGGGAGGTGGGGTTAGTTAGTTGGTGCTGTACAACCCTGTGATGCTTAGCATATTGTTCCAAAAAGTTAGCTGTACAGTTAACTGCAGGATTCAGCAAAGTGGGGCAAATCAGCAAGGGACAGTGTTAGCAACTAGTTATTGACTATTCCTAGGTCACAATATGCTGCTAGTGAACTTATGATCATTTCAGTGAATTTACTGTTATGAAGATACCATTGGCTCTTCACGTAAGAATCTATGATCCAAGTAATTATTAGCTGTGTTAGATAAAAGTATTCTAAAGAAACCCTGTGTGACAAAAGGCTTACTTTGCATCTGAAATCACTTTCAAACCACCTTACACAGATGGAATCAAGTTCTCTCATAGCATGCACATATCCAGGGTCTGATGGCATAACATGACACGTACCTAGCTGGTCATGGGGCGTCCCTCTGAACAGAATTCTGTATGTGGTGAGGAACAAGGCTCCTTCTGCTGGCAGCAGCTGAGGGCCTCCAAGGCCTCCAGTGGCTTCTTCTCTTCCATCAGGATCCAACAGGACTCGAAGACCTTCACAAACAAGTTCTTCCCCTGGCAGTAGAGCAGGTCTAAGAATCTTGGGCTAACAACAGAAAAGGTATTTTCAATATTACTCTTGTGGGGTTCCCAACCCAAGACAAGGTTATCTTTCCAGTTACAGATGGAAAAAACTTGAGCCAGACTTTCCAAACAGCCAAAATGGGAAAACAGATTTGGGAAGAGGCAATAATGTCTTATCTGCATGCAAATGTGAAAAGATTCTTTGTGGCATCACTTATTAAAAGGAAAATCAATAGAAATTAAGAAAATGTTTGAAACATTATGCAATGCAATCATTTAAAATAAAACACGAATCTTTGTTAACATAAAATGATATTCAGAATACACCGTTAAGTAAATTGAACAAGTTTCAAACCAGTATGTATATTAGAAGATCCCTTTTTTGGAAAAAGAAAAGAAAATTATAAGAATATGAACCAAACTGTAATGGTGGTGCCATTATGGTTAAGGGTAGTAGTGGGATGGGGTGGGCAAGACCATTGGAGACTTTTTACTTTGTATAATGTGTATTTCTTTAATGCCTCAATTTTCTTCAAAGAGTACTGTTATGTTTGTAAACTGAAAAAACAAGTACTTAAAAAAATGGATGCATCTTTAAAAAGACCCACCTTTCTTGGCCCTTATTCAAGTTGAACACAATACATGGCCCAGTAATGAACATTTACACATCTTGGGAAATAAGGAACCACATGATACACTCCTCTGAAGAGTTCAGTAACAGAAAAAAATCCATCTCTTCTGAAGAGCTAAAATGTTACATTTTAGATAAGAAATAAAAACTATATAAATCATCATTACTCTTTTTCTTGGCTCTAAGAAGCTCACAGTTAAATGTAAAGCCAAAGCACAATGAACATTGTATCTCAGATTTCTGATAGGATTATCTTTCCTATCCATTGGGCTTCTGATTTCTCCTTTGAATGTATTTTAATAATTCTGTTAAATAGGTAGGAGGGTCCTGAACCCTTATCCACATATTGGTGCCATATTAGCTGCAAAATAGTTACCTGGGAGGCTTGTTACAATGCAGATTCCTGGGCCAAATCCCAGGGTACTCCAGTTGGGAAATAAGGAAGCAGAAGGCTGCAGTGGGGTTCCAGATTCTCCATGTTTAATAGACTTCCTAGATACTTATGATGTATGCTTGTAATGTATACAGATTTAAGGACCTGGTATTTTCATGGTAATTGTCCTAGGTTTTTTTTTTTTTGAAGTAGTCAGGACATAAAATCTTGGCTTGGAAGTTGTTAGTATGTTCATAATTTATGCTTTGCTGATAAAAGCAGACTCAACAAGAGGGTACTATTGCTCCTTTGTTGAATCCACTATTCAGTTTCCTTTTTATGAGGATCTACATGGTGAACTCCTCTGAAAGCTTAATATACCATTAAGACTGGAGCTGTCTATAAAAGGTTAGGAGGAAGTACTTTCTGGGGCACAAGAGTCTATTATTGCTGTTTTTAGAAGGGATGTTATACCCTGAAAGCACTGATCTGTAGTAATTACCTTCTGTATAGGTGGAAGTCTTCTACTCTCTCGATGCACTGCTTCTAGGGTCTCAATGTGCATAGCTACAATTCCTAGGATGAGTCAGAGGATTCAGAATGAAAGAGCACAAAACATGAACAATTATAATAAATTATGGATATTTTAGATTTAAAAACTAATAATATTTTAGTGATTCCTCAAAGAGTTAAACATAGACTCAGCAACAACTCCTAGGATACACCCAAAAGAACTGAAAATAAGGATTCACACATTTTTATTTTTTTTAAAAGATTTTATTTATTATTTTTAGAGAGAAGGGCAGGGAGGAAGGAAGAAAGGGTGAGAGACATCACCCTTTCAATGTATGGTTGCCTTTCACCTGCCTCCAGCTACAGACCTGGGTGAAGACCTGGCTTGCAACCTGGTTATGTGCCGTGGCTGGGAATCAAACCAACGACCTTTGGGTTTGCAGGCTGGTGCCTATCCTCTGAGCCACCTGCCAGGGCTCTACACAGACAGTTTTATGTGAAGATTTATAAAAGCACTATTACCAATAGCTAGAAGGTGGAAACAATCCTAGAATCCATCAGCAGATGAATGAATAAATAAAAATACCCATACAATAGAATATTATTCAACTATAAAAAGAATGGTGGGTAGGGAGGGGGACAGAGGGGAGCAAAAAGGGGATGGATGTAATACAACAACAATAAAATTAAAAAAAAAAAAAAAAAATGGAATGAAGTTCTTGCCTGGCTGGTGTGGCTCAGCACTGGCCTGCAAACCCAAAGGTCAGAGGTCTGACTCCCTGTCAGGATGGTGCCTGAGTTTTGGGCCAGGTCTTTGGTTGTGGGTGTGTGAGAGGCAACTGATTGATATTTCTCTTGCATGTTGGTGTTTCCCTTCCTTTCTTTCTCCCTTCCTCCCCCTTTCCTCTCTCTCTAAAATATAAATACAATCTTACAACAAATAAAAATAGACAATAAAGTATTCATGTTATATTTTTTGAGAAAAGAATTAAGTTATGATACTTGCTACTACTTGGATGAACCTTGAAAACATCATGCAAAGTAAAATAATCCAGACACAAAAGGACAGATATTGTATGATTTCACTTATATGCAATATCTTGAATAGGCAAATTCATAGATAGAAAGCAGATTAGAGGCTACTAGGAGCTAGGGGGTAGATGATGGGTAATTATTGCTGAATGGGAATAGAGTGTCTGTTTTGGAGTGATGTAAAAATTTGCTAATAGATAGTGGTGATGGTTATATAACATTGTGAATGCAATTAATACCACTGTGTTTTATAGTGAAAATGGTTTAAGATGGCAAATTTTGTTATTCTATTTTACTACAATTTAAAAATGTTTGAAAAAACTAATCAGACATAAGTACAGTTGGCCCTCTATATCTGTGGGTCCCACATCAATAGAGTCAACTAATTGTGGATCAAAAATTTTTAAAAAGGTACACTGATGCTGAGTATACTATGTGATTAGGTCTATGATGATTGCATCCATACTGAATATGTACAGGCTTTCCTTCTTGTCATTACTCCCTAAATAATACAGTACAACAACTACTTACATAGATATAGCATTTATGTTGTATTAGGTCTTAATAAGTAATCTAGAGGTGACTTAAAGTATATGGGAGGGTATGCATAAGGTTATATGCAAATGCAAATACTATGCCATTTTATATAAGGGACCTGGGCATCAATGGAGTTTTGGTATCTGCAAAGCGGGGAGGGGCCCTGGATCCAATCCTCTGTGGAGAGCAAAGCAGGCCTGTAAATAGCATGTCTAAACTACATGGAAGACAAATATTACAAGTGCTATGCTAGAAAAAGTAGACCCACAAGAATGATTCTTACTCAAATATCCCTCATATCTGTTTCTCTAATATCTGCAAAATGATTACCTGGTATCATGCAATGAAGGCTCTTGATGTGATCCTGAGTAACTCCACTCTCTGTACAAACTTTGTCAATAAATCGTGTAATGAAACGCACAACAGAATTGGCAATGTCATTATTCTCTGAATCTTCAAATCCACTTTCTGTATCATAGCTCTCAGCTACACTTCCTGCAATACTAAGGTAGCCGAGAGAAGAAATCATGGTCAGTATTCAAAATATGACAAATTATTACTGTATCACGGTCAATTTCCATAGCAATGTAAACTTGCTCAAAGAGAAGTCTACTCAAGCAGAAGGCTCACTTATGCCTTGGCTCCTTCGTAACTGATAATGGAGAAACATGATATTCTAGTTGCCTACATTTGGAAGCTCCTGTCAGGGCCTGCTCTTTGGACCCAGGCTTTTTTTTTTTGGTAAGGAATACCTCCTGTCATTCTTCTAAAAGGAACCCAGGAACCACAAAAAATAAAGCAAAAAGGGAGTTTTTAATTTATTATCTGATGCTTTGAACTTTAAAAAAACAAAACCAAAAAAACTTGTCCTTCTAGGTTAATTACCATAGAGACAAAGTAACATACCTAACTTTGGTCTTTGGCAACCGGGGGACATGCTACCTGGTAGGCAACGTAAAAGAACAATTTTCAGAAAATAGCACATTCTCCCAAATAGAAGAACAAAATTGTCCTACAAACCCTTCTCTTATCAATATTTCTCTCTGAGTGTGTCACAACCCTTTTGGTCATTCTGGAACCATCATTCTTCTGTAGATGATAAAATCATGCAAGAGAAGGGGATAAATGTGAAGTCGAGCAGATGTGAAACCTCACTCCCTGCCCTTGGTGTCTATTTGGTTCTCATTACTCAACAAATGCTCTGCCCCTCTGCCTTCTTTTAGACAGCAAACCATGGAAAAGATGCACTTACCTGTTTTAACCTACTCCAAATCCAGCCACACTAGCTGAATTGTTGTTTAAGTAAGGCTAAGCAGCGAGTATGACCATCATCTCATCCCAAAGCGTTAAAGAATGTAGGTGCTTTAGCCACTCACTATGCAAATCAGACTGTAGAAAACATTACGAAGGGAAAAAAAAGCAAGGTGGAAAAAAAGAGTGACAGATGTGCTACTTAAGATAGGGAAGCCAGGAAGGCCTTTCTGAGTAGGTGACATCTGAGCTGAGAACGAAATGAAGTGAAAGAGTGATTTTTGTGACTATTTCAAGCAAACTATTCCACATTTCGGGACAACAAGTACAAAGGCTGTGAGGCAGTATTATGCTTAGAGTGTCTGACATTAGCCTTAGCAGGGAGACAAGTTTGGTTAACAGAAAACGGATAGGAAATAAGGTCAGAGCAGTAGCAAGGGGCCAGATACTGTCAGGCCTGTGGTCCGTGGGTTTCATTCTCAGCGGTATGGAAAGTGGTTGACAGGCCGAGAGGAAGGCATGACTGAGGACGATTATAGGAAAATGCAATGGATAAACAAGGAAAAGCGGGCTAAGAAACAAGCAATCACTTTAGCAAGAAGGAGTGCATTAGTAATTTTCCAATGCACTTTCTGTAAATGGCTGTGGCGGAAAGTAACTGAAGGGCTAGATCAGCAGTGGGTGAGACACTGGAAAAATCAGGCCATGAAAGAGAACAGAGTACGGATGGTGGTTAAGAAGAGTCAGATGAAGTGAAGGTCTTTTAGTGGAAAATAGCTAAGCAAGTTAGAAAATTCCTTCATGTCCTCTGCTAAGCCAAGAAGAACAGGACGGTCTCTGTGTTTCCACATTTCAGTACCTGTTTGTCACAATGCTGTTGCTCCCACTCTCCCAGTCGCCTGGTGCTGATGTCCTCAGGAGCTTGTTTTTACTTGTGTCTAGCGGAACTAGCAGGTTGACCATGAGGTTTGCAAAGTGAATGGCCTGACTGAACACAGTGCTTTCCTCTCGCTGCACCAGCTCCTGCTGAGTTGATTTGCTCAGCGTAGGCCAAAGGCGGAGCTGCTCAGCCGCCAGGTCCATTGCTGTCTTCTCCTGACATTGGTCATCAGGAAGCTTGTCCTGAAAAATAAGCAACACAATCCAAATCTGTTACTTCGCATAAACTTCAAAAAACATGGAAGACGTTTTAAGAATTCATTTATTAAATACCTATATTAGCAAAAATGAAAACACATACACAAAACATAACAACCACAAAACAAACCTTATCTTTTTTACCCAGATCCAACAGGACTGGAACCACGTGACAAACCCAAGGAAGCACAGTAAAGCACAGATGGGTACACGTTTCATTGTTGACATTTCACTGCATTTATTTATCTCTATGGCTCCATCCCTTTTTGGTCGCAAGTTACAACAAATTATTAACCTGAGTACCTATAAATGCTCAGGTATGATTGTTCAAGTCACATTACTAATACTCTGATACATTTCTTTCCTTCTGCTCTTTGGGAGGAGATGGAATGACCAAAGTCAAAATACAGAGCTAGATTTCCTTATATATGTGGAAGTCAAAACATTATGCATGAATATATGAGTGACTGTGGGATTTTAAACAGGGGTTTCCTGGTAGGATAAAGAGTTCAACAGTAACAGTAACTGACATATGCATAGCACTTTATAGCTTGTGAAGAGCTGATCCTTTTGTGTCTTACTTGTATTTAACCTGGGGCTCAGAGACAGACTTCTTCTTTTTTTTTTTTTTTTTAAGATTTTTATTTCATTATTTTTAGAAAGAGGGGAAGGGAGAGAGGCAGACAGGGAGAGAGACATCAATGTATGGTTGCGTTTCACCTGCCTCCAGCCACAGACCTGACTGGAGACCTGGTTTGCAACCTGGTTATGTGCCCTGGCTGGGGAATTGAACCTGCGACCTTTGGGTTCACAGGCTGGCCCCTTATCCACTGTGCTACCAGCCAGGGCTAGAGACAGACTTTTTTAGACACAGAAGCAGTGACATGGTGGCTTTACAAATGCCTTTGAGATATACCAATGCTAGCATTACAGCTGCTTAAAAAACTATCAAAAGCACCTCACCAGCCCAATTATTTCCAGGACATGACCTCAAATCAATAGTGTTTGTCATTACCCAACTGCATTTGGTGTTTGGAAAGAAAAAATCTGAGTTTAAATTAAATTAAACCCAACTCACACTAAGTGCACAATAATTTGGGATATCGGATAGAGGTCAGATAGTGCCATTTGTTTTTAAAGTGTTTGTTCTTACTACACTCAATGTTAGATCAAGAATATGTTTAACTCTACAAGGCACAGAAATATTTGAAAACCATTTTATAGTTTCTCCTAGATGTTTCAGTTCCTTTGTCTCACAAAATATGAGGTCAAATTAAAATGGAGAATGTTGGAAAGGATCAGCAACAATGTATTAGCTCAGCAAGTATTGATAAAATTAAAAATTACTCTTAAAGTGAATCTATATTTAAAGTTAGGCTTTAATTAGGCAAAATTTATGAGGGTGAGAACTTTTAACATTTATGTTTACTCCATCCAAGGCACTTTTCAATGTGTTTTACTTGTATTTGACATTATAACCTTATATAATCATACCTATTCATTTCACCAATGAGGAAATAAGGCACAGAGGATAACATGAATTGCCCAAGACCAGATAATGAACAACATTTTAAAATTTCAGAAAAATTTAAACTACTCTTTCCAATGAAAAACACATTTTTTCTATTTTAAATACTTTATGGATATTTAAAAATATTCCATGCTGATAAAAGATACAGAACATAAAACATTACTAAAAGAAGACCTGGATTCACTGTTGGCATCCTTTTGAGCAGGAATGATGAATTTTACACTTTTTAAAAAGTCAATTAATTTTAATTTGACATTTCTTCAAGAAGTTAATGGCACAAAGACATCTATCTGCCTAGATATCTTAGGTTTGTTCTTTCGTTCAATTTCCTATAATTGCTTCCAGGGAATTCTTATTTATTAAAATACAATAAAATATTCTAGTGCTAATGAACTGTACTAAGAAGTCATTATGAAAAAAATATATAAAAGGGGAGCAGCTTAGACAAGAACCTAATATAAAGGAACCATGGACATGGACAACAGGTGGGATTGACTTTGGGGGGAATGGGTGGGTGGGGAGGGGGACAGAGGGGAGCAAAAAGGGGATGGATGTAATACAACAACAATCAAATAAAATAAAAAAAAAGAAAAAATATATAATGTCAGAAATAAATAGAAGAAAGATGTTCACCACTGAGCTCCATAAAGTAAACTTTGAACATGCTGGTAGGAAAGTGGTTAGATTTCCTTTTGCCCTGGAACTATATGAATAAACTTTCCTAGAAGTCAGGATCCCAGACCCCCATATGTACCCTTCTTCTCTTCTCTTACCCTTTGTTTCAGATGTGGGGCATGATTGTCTTCCTTGGCTGAGAGATAGAGGGAACGAACTTGTTCCTGCACCGCATTGTAAAAGGTTGTCTCCCAAAATTGCTGATTTGTCCAAATGGGGTGGTCCTGCACGCAGGTGTAAGCAAACTGGCTGACTCCGGGGGCCAGTTTCTGTGAGAAGACACAATAGATGATATATACATCACCATACAGCTGGCAGCATTATGACAGTTCAGAAGGTTACAGGGGTCACAGTGAACCATAGATGTTCTCAAAGGGGTTATCTAAATGGTATTTTATGGTAGTATAAGTTTAGCAATCCTTAGCTTACTCATTTTTTAAAAAAAATTTTATTGTTGTTGTATTACATCCATCCCCTTTTTGCTCCCCTTTCCCCCTCCCCACCCACCCATTCCCCCCAAAGTCAATCCCACCTGTTGTCCATGTCCATGGTTCCTTTATACTAGGTTCTTGTCTAAGCTGCTCCCCTTCTTTGCCTCTGCCTCCCCCCTCCCCCCAACGCCCTTCCCCCTGACCACTGAAGGCCTATTTATTGTATTCATATATTTGGTTCTGTTTTGCATGTTGTTAGTTTTGCTCATTATTGTCCCATAATGGGTGGGATCATATGATATTTGTCCTTCACTGACTGGCTTATTTCACTAAGCATAATACTCCCCAGTTCCATCCATGTTGTTGCAAAGGGTACAAGTTCCTTCTTTCTTTCTGCTATATAGAATTCCATTGTGTAAATGTACCAAAGTTTTTTGATCCAATCATCCACTGATGGGCACTTAGGCTGTTTCCAGAACTTGGCTATTGTAAATAGTGCTGCTATGAATATAGGTGTACATAGGTTCTTATGAATTGGTGTTTCAGGATTCTTTGGGTATAGTCCAAGTAGTGGAATTGCTAGCTTACTCATTTTTTAACTGGCAACTTTGGGCTTGCTAGAAAACCCCTAAGGTCTCAGTCACTTTATGCATTAAATGAACATTTCGGCAACTGCCAGAAGTTGAAGTTAGTATATGAATCAGAGAATATGAGAAAATACCTGGCAATGTACCATGTACACAGTAGTCACTGTAGAGTTGGTAGCTTTATTATAATTAGAACACAATAAATTCCATTATAACCTAAATACAAAACTCCAGCCAAGGAGAGTGGACTGGAATGCACATGTGTGAACAATGATGACTTCACTGTACTAGTCAGTGGGGGTGGCAGACACCACTGAGTGAGCATGTGTGTTGAGTGACTCTCACATTCAGAATGATTCAGTGAGTAGAGAAACGCATCAGCATCAAATTTTCTATAAAGCTCGAATATTCCTCCTAGGAAACTATTCAGATGGTTCAGATGGCCACAGCTACAGGCAACAGGTGATTGGCAGCTTCATCACAACATGCCCGCTCATACATCATGTCTGTTTTTTGGCAAAACATTTAATCACCTGGATGACTCAACCCCACTACAGCCCAGATATGGTACCCTATGCCATATCCGCTTTTCCCAAAACTAATTATCACCTTTGAAAGGGAAGAGATTTCAGACCATTTGTGAAATTCAGGAAAATATGACAGGGCAGCTGATGGCAACTGACAAAACTATGTGAGGTCCAAATGTGCCTATTTTGAAGGCAACTGAGGTGTCATTGTCTTATGTACAATGTGTCTTGTATCTTCTTCCATAAATGTCTCTATTTTTCATATTATAGGCTGGATACCTTCTGAACAGACCTCATGTATTTTTTGTTCCTAAGCATCCTAAAGACTAACAGTGACCATGTAGCAGTGTACAAGCCTATTTTGAAAGAGAGATCAAAGGTATAAAACTCAAACAAGATTAAAGCATAATTCTCAACAGTCTTACCCATAAAGATAGTCAGAGGCAGCACCATTTCTTACAAATGTAATGTAACAAATAGCAGCTTTCAAAATTTTAGAGTTCTAAAATTATGTTAATCTAGTTAAGCTCAGAAAAACAGCTCTTAACAAATCCTTATCAGGTTCTTACATAAAATACATTTTGAATCATCAAACACAGAAAAAGTTATTAATGATAATTTTTTTAATTTAGTTTTTTGTTGTTGTATTACATTCATCCCATTTTAAATTTCTTAATACAACTTGATAGCTCTACAGGAATCTGAGAGTATACAAAAGCCCTGTCTTTCTCTTTTAGCATTTTTTCTTACTGATGCTGCATATTCACTTTCCTTGGCACATATTGGTTACTATTTTACTGTTTATATATAAACTAAATGTGAATATGCAAAATCTTCCCTAAATCTTTGAACAAACGTGAACTGTATGTGTTCCTAGGAAGAAGAATGGTATAAAAGAGAGTGATGGTAGCTCCAAGGGTCAGAACCCATGGTTCATTTATTAGGTGAGAATTATAGCAGGGTGAAGTGACTTTAGGATGCTTTTTGGTGGCAAGACAGTGACATATGACTATGGCATCTTATACATGCATATAAATAATTAATTCTCCCACTTAGAAATATTAGTTTTCCAAACATGAAATTTGCCTGTTTTCTTTGCAGTTTCCTGTTACGTCTTTTTAACTACAAGCACAGGGCCCGTGCCGCTGGCTGTTAGGATGGGCAGGGCCCTGGCACTGATGGGCAGGTGTGTGCTTAGGTCCAGCAGAGGGCAGCAGCGTCCTGTTCTGCCTGGATTCCACCAGGGCTGGAGACAGGAGTTGCAAAAATGGAGCTTCGCTGTCTGGATGGGCTCGAAACTGAGTGGCAAGGTGAAAAGTGCATGTCCTCACTTACATTTGAGAGACTCTACAAAGAAAATAAATTTACCCAAGGTCACACAGCAAGATAGATTGAAGAGATGGAAATAAAAATAAGGTTTTCCATTATTCTATGAAATTCTATAACATACAAAAATTAAGATACTCCATAAAACAGAACATCTAATTATACAGATAGTATAATTATCTAGAGAAAGATGCAATGAGACTGTTTAGGAGTTTCAGATTCAGTACAGCCTGTGATAGTAGTAGTTTCAGTAAACAAGAAAAATAAGCTCCTGCAGATAAAACTACCTGCTGATTTTAATCACTTCTTTGAAGTGATTTGAAGAAAGCTTTCCCAAGATGGTTTCTCAAAATGGCCTACATTCCAGCTTTATGACCTTTTATTTTGCACCAAGATGAGACTCAATCACATTTACAGCGTGAAAGTGGTGGTGGTAGGAGATGCTGTTGTCAAATGACATCTTTCTTCCCCTTCAGTTTCACCAATAATATTTACTTTACATTTCATGTTTCTTATGATTTGGTCCTAAAGAAACAAGTGATATTTTGCCATGCAATTTTATGAGATGTATAAGAATGTGTTAACTTCCTTCCTTATCTAGAAAAAATAACCCTGAAGGTACTAGACTAAGCAATGCCATTCACTTCCCATTAAGCATTCAAGGGAAACCCAGCAAAGGACAGGATGTGGAGAATAAACTCATTGGCTCACCAGCCAGCAGGCCAGACTCAAATCCAAATACGTGGACGCAATCATCTCCAATGTGAGTTGGTCAAGGGAAAGGTTGGATATTGCTATGAGAGACCTAAGGTTAGACAGGTCTGATCTCCAGGCCCAAGGTTCCAGTTAGGAAGCTCAGAGGCAAACCAGATTGCAGGGAAAAAGACTGCCTGTGAGACTGACTTTGTAAATATGCAGTGGTCTTAAAGAATAATGCAGACTGACTATAAAGATTCACAGTTTAAATGGTTAAGTATTTCCTACCTAGTTGTGCCAGTGGAATACAAGTAAACCTCAAAGTACAGTTTAAGGATGGTGCCAGGCAATCCCTTCACGATTCTACACTGGCCTGACCAAATCCAGATATTAAATCACTTTAAGAATTAATTTCAGTATTTTCTGATGAACTCTGAAAGTGTTTAGTTTTGAGGGACAAACAAAAGGAAGCTAGAAATAGGAACAAATATATATCCAAAACCTGTATTTATTAAATCTTAACCAAATCTTAAACATATTTGCTGTGTGTGTGTGTGTGTTTAAACAAAGGACATACAACATTATGGATTTGGTTAGAACCCACTGTGTACCTTGATCCCATTTCTCTCCTACCCAGAGGAATTTCTGTCCTCTGTATTCATTGAAAGATAAGAGGATAAATCCTAAATTAGGTATGTTTCATTCCATTTATATTTTACACCCGTATATATTCATGAAGAATATACAGGGTTATATTGTAGAATCCATTTTAACCCTTACTGATGTTTTTAAAAGTATATGTTATATGTCACTGATTTATATTAAACTAAGCTATTTATTCAATTGGGACAAAACACAACTGGCTCTTTATACACATACAACTCAAAAGGGAAAGAAGAATGTGGCCTATAAACAGTGAGTATTTTGGATACTATGTTGATTTAGTCAGTGGGATTTACAGAATGTCCAGTAATCCAATTAGTTAAACAGAAGTGACTGTGAAATTTACTATAGTTTTTCCTGTTTTATTGTCTGATACTCTAAGATTAAACAGTTCAAGTAACCTCAAGTTGAAAATCATCTGAATTTCTCCTGGGTTGCTTAGAAGATCCACATACACAATCTCTTCATTTACCAGCATTAGCCAGTATTCAATTGTTGTGCCAATGTCAAAAGCTGGAATGATGGGGTTGAAGTCCTTAAACTGCTTATCTTTCTAATGATTCCCTATACTGGTAAATATTGAGAGATCAAAGGATAAATTAATTTATTTTCTTTGTGGTCCAGAAATTAGTAGAAATCAAATATAAGCTTGTTGTCAAGTTCTATGCCTGGGTTTAGTGTTCCTAACCATAAAAGACAGGATCCAAATCCAATTCCCCTCCCTTTTTTGGCAGGTTTTTAAACTTTTTAATATAAATGGTACCATATTGTGTTTTATTCTGTACCTTGGTTTTTCCACACGTTATGGTGCTAGACTTATTCAGGTAATAATAAATAACAATTATTACAATTAACCTGTACTGAGCTCTCTCTCTCTATATTTATCAAGTTACTTAAGTCCTTACAGAAATCTTATGAGCCATTGAGGTAAGTACTATTATAACCCCTGTTTTAGAAGGTGAAGACAGTGAGGTACAGAAAAGGTAAGCAACTTGCCTAAGAGAATAGCACCAGGAGGTGGTGGAACCTAAGCTTGGATTCAAATCCTCTGAGTTTAGCTACAGAATTTAGTTTCTTAATCACTATACAATTTAAGTACTGTATGGATTTCTATTATATGACCATATAGCATCTCTTTGTTTTTGTTAATGGACATTTGTATAGTTTCCAGCTTTTTGCCATTGTAAACAATGGTGTGTGAACATTATCATATATGTCAACTGTCAATTGGATTACTGGTTTCAGTTCCATTTAATAGTGCCTGGAAATACTTGACAGGGGCCTAAGAAATATAATTTCCATTGTGATCTGTACCAGTAAACATTTTTGGGTTACTGTACATTTGTTATTTTTCCAATGAGAAATTATTTAATACAGATTTTTCTGAAAATCTGTTTAAAATTAACAATAATTTTTAATATAAAATATCTAGTCAGAGTTTAAATTTTAATTATCTTATAAATATTTTAAAAAGTTTTTCTTGCTTAAAAAAATAATCAGTTTGGATGGATCCAAATAAGGTACATAAATCACTATTAGTTTATATGTCTGTGAGGTCAGTTTTGATCTATAGGTCCCTCTACCATCTGTCTGTCTGTCTGTCTGTGTCCCAACCCCCTGGCAATCTATTTGTTCAATAGAGTCTGTATTAGTCTGGTGGTTGCCAACTGTATCACAGGAGTGTAATGTGACATATTTTTTGTCCTCTGTAGTCACTGTAAATTAGTAGTTGGATCTAGAGGCTTGATCATCAGATAGATTCAAGCTTTTTTTTTTTTTTTTTTGAGAGAAATTTTATTTTATTTTTATTTGTTTTCCCTAATTTATTTTACTTTATTATTAGCAGAAAGAGGGGAAGGGAGAGAGGCAGAGGGGGAGAGAGATATCAATGTATGGTTGCCTTTCACCTGCCTCCAGCTATGGACCTGGCTGGAGACCTGGCTTGCAACCTGGTTATGTGCCCTGGCTGGGGAATCAAACCAGCAACCTTTGGGTTCGCAGGCTGGTGCCTTATCCACTGTGCTACCAGCCAGGGCTGAGATTCAAGCTTGATTGTTCGGCAAAAATACTGAATCACATCTGGTTGTCTCTCCTGTTGTGATGTTAAAGGTTGTTGATGGTCAATGCATAGATTCATTAATTATTAGGAGTAAAAAAATAGTGCTGATCTCATTCTAGCATTACTTCTTCACTTATTGGCTGGAATATTTCTATAAAGAGAAACACTTTCCTTCATCAACTATTTGGTGTTCTAAACATATAGTCTGTATTAGAAAGCAGTATAAATACATGATTGTATCCCTTCATTTATCATACATGATCAACTCATATTTTTATGAACTCATGGACTTTTAAAATATATTTGATTTAATTATTCTTAAATTTGTTTAGAAACAAGCAAACAAACAAAATCTAGCCATAAGTGTTTACTGGGATCTTGTGTTTTCATTAACTCAATACCAAGCACTATGGGCTTCCTGTCTACAAAGCGCCTATAATCTTATATGAAGAGACAGGAAATCCACATGATGGCTGATGAACCTAATAATGTTTATAACAGCACTGTAAACTGGGAGAACATAATCAGAAAAAAAAAAAAAGACTAATAGATACATAACAAGGAATTTTCTCTGAGGTGTAAGAGCAAAGGGAGCAACAGAAGAAAGGGATTCAAGGATCCTGACACAGGAAATGGAGGAATTTGGTGAGTCACGGCTCTCACTATGTGCACTTGCAAATGGCCCAAAAGCTCAACAAAAATGTTTATTACAGCATTATCTTTAATAGCTATTCCTGCCTCTGCCAAAGTTAGCAATTTTAATGTCTAAAGTTAGGTACACCATTAACACAAAGGGATATGCTGCCATTAAAGTGGTTAATATGGTATGTACTTATGCTACATTTCAGAAAACAAATCAAATATGTTATGATGATGTCTGCAAGTACACAAAGAGTAGGAGGATAAAACAAAATGAAAATGCAGGAAAGGTAATAGAATTTTGAACAATTTATTTTCCTTCTTTGAAAATCATTTTAAGAGAATTTTTTGTTAAATGAGGCAAACAGAACATTCTTTGGTCTCCAAACCCCACTGAAATAACAACAAAAATATTTTGACAAAAATGTATAAGAACAAAAGAATAAGAAAGGAGAGAAAACCAAATTCAGCAATGTTAATAAAATTTTTTAAGTCCTAAAATGAACTTACAAGCAATAACAAATTTTGAAGATCAGATAAAGCTGACATTCCATGTTACTTAAAATGAAGGAAAAGCCCCTTTTCACACATTAAAAGAGTGAATTTTAGATAAATTATTATCACAATAAAAGTAATGAAAACAATCCAAATGTTTATTAACTAGTAAACATAATGTGTTATATACATGGCATAAAAAGATATGAGGTACTGATACATGATATACCATGGATGAACCTTGAAAACATTATGCAAAGTGAAAGAATATAACATTTCCAGAATAGGCAAATTCATAGAGACAGAAAGTAGATTAGTGGTGGCCTACAAGCTTGCGGGAGGAGGGAAATCGGTAGTGACAGCTCATGGTTATATTCTGTGATAAAGAAAATGTCCTAAAATTGACTGTAGTGGAATGGAATGTACTAAAAACCATTAAATTATACTTTAAGTAGATGAACTATATGGTATGTAAATTATATTTCAATAAAATATTTTGAAAAGGTTGCTGACAGGAGAAACTGGGTGAGGACATGTAGAAACAAACATGTGTGACTTTTGGTAAATGTCAATATACTCAAAAAATAAAGGTTTACTTTAAAAGATATGGAAAGCTAGTGTGGCTATATTAATGGATAATTTATATGTCAAAGTAAAAAATATTATCACGATAAAGGTCATTTCATAATGGTAAAGGATCGACTAATCAAGAAGACATGAAAACCCAAAGTGTTTCTGAACCAAATAAAAGAGCTTTAAAATACAGGACGGGAATCTAATAAAAATGCAATAAATAAATAAATATACACCTGTACTTGGAGATTTCAATCTCTCTCTCTAAATATAATAGAAACGGAAGCAGAAAATCCATGTGGATATAATAGACTGAATTACACTATCAACTAAATTCACCTGACTGGCATTGACAGCATAGCAGCAAATACCCATGCTTTTCACATGCCATCGTACTACATGTACTACATGTACTCTGATTTTGAGTAATTATTAATTTGAATTTTATTACCAAGAAAATAACCTAGTAATAAACTTTTTCCATTTATTATTTTCTAATTCTTACTAGATGAAAGCAGAAATCATAGTACACTTTTGTAGTACATCTTTTCCTTCCTTTACATCTACTTAACTTTTTCGGACTAAAAAAAATTGTTTTGTTAGAATTACAGAAAGCAAAGTAAATCTTGAAAGCACTTCCTATAAATAACATAATCAACATCTTGGGACTTAAACTTTTGAATTTCACTGAAATTTTGACTCAAAAACTAAACACGTTTGTCAATGACCAAATAAAGACTCAAATTATAGGTTGCATCTATGGTACAGTCAACTGTGGGTGAAGTAACTGCAATTGTCACTTCAGTGCCTACATTTTCTAAGGGTTTTATTTTAAAACTGTGGTCTTCAGAGAATGAGTGATGGACAGTCAGTGTGATTCATTAGGGTGGTGTCTATGTCCAGCGGAGGCTACAGAGCAGTAAATACTGGATAGGGCCTTGAAAACTTTCTGACTGATAGGATATTCTGAGATGAGTCACCTAACCTCTTAGATTAAGTTCATTATGAAAATAACACCTTCTTGACTTGGATGTGTATCTGACAGAGGTAAGCCATCCTATTTTTGAGAAGAAAACTTTGGTATTAAAAGCTGACTACATTCAAAGGGGAGAATAAAATCTATTTGTTGAAAAGTATATATACCCCTGCTTTTGAGGAAAACAGATCTTTTTCAACTTCAGTGCTACTGTTTCTTACTTGTTTTGGAAAGATTCATTAAAAACTGAGACTCTAGAATGAGGAACAAGTAGCCACTTCCCAGGTAGATTTATCTATTGAATCATACAGATTGGGTCAAAGTTATCCACATGTTTGCATGGGTAAGCCCACCACTATACCTGGAACTCTAGATAATAACAGCAGTAATTATCTGGCTAAAATGAACCTAGACAGGTCCCGGGCTAGGCCTAGAGATGGTTGAAACTTCAGGGGATGATTTTCTACTTCTAAGGCTTTAAGGAACACCACACAATCAACTCGCCACTCTCATTCTCTAGTCTATGTCCATCTATTAATGCCTGCGATTTTACTATTCACGTTTCACTCTTACATAAGTTTAAGGGCTAGTTCCCACTAAGAAGTAAATGCCCCTGCAGGTTTGGGGATACCCTTAGCCCAGGTGATTAAAGCCGAATATGGAAGAAGGCTTTAAGATTAAGTTTTCTTACAAGGGTAGAAAAGCAGTCGTGAGGGGACTGGAAGTCTGAAACTAGAATGAAATAAGCCTAATGAAGCTGGATAAAGGAATGGAACAAGGCTGGAGAAACCATCCATTTCCCCAATTGGCTGGGTCAGCTCTCCCTGGGAGGTCCAGTACGGCTCCTCGGAATTTGCAGGAAAAGGTTCCCTTCATGGAGAGGTGGGAAGAGTTCAAATCTAACACACGTCATTGGCAGATTTTTCTGCCTATCATCAAACACTTACGAAAATCTGCACATTTGTGAAAGCACAAATGTGAAAGTATGCAGGGTCACACAAACACATCACACATGTTAAAGCTAAGTTGCTTACTTGTTTAAAGTATAGTCATTAAGTCAAATGAAGCTTGACAGAGATTATTTTTTTCATTGACACACAGGAGTGTGTCATAACCAAACATAACCAAAGTCACAGGGCTAGTTAGAGCAGTGCTGAAACCAGAAAATTATGTTTTTGTTTTTAATAAGATACTAAATAATTTGGCCATATCTCTCTTTCCTGAGTACTAGTCACTTGTGTAGGTGCCATCCTGTAGGGGAAAGTGCTGAATGCCCTGCGTACTGGACATACTCTTTGCTTTCTCACTGCCATGATGTTTGTTAAGCTATTTCGTCCACTTGGAATCTCTCCTTCCAATTTCTAATGGTTAAAATCCTACTCATTCTACAAGGGTCTATTCAAATCTTACCTCTTTCATGCCTTCAGTGGTTGTTCCCTCTCTATTTTCTGTTATAATTTGTGTCTCCTTAAAATTCATATTTTGAAGCCTGAACCCCCAGTGTGGTTATATTTGAAGGAAGTAATTAAGGTTAAATAAGCACATAAGGGTGGGCCCTGATCTGATAGGGTTAGTGTCCTTACAAGAAGAGAAACGAAAGAGCAGACACTCTCCCCAACCCTCCTCCTGTCTCTTGTAGTGCACATATGTACTGAGGAAAGATGATGTGAAGACACAGCACGAAGGTGGTTGCAAGCCAGAAAGAGTCCTTCATCAGAACTGAATTAGCTGGAACCTTGAGCTTGGATGTCTAGCCTCTAGAACTATGAGAAAATAAATGTCTGTTGTTTATGCCAACCTATGGTATTTGGTATAGCAACCTGACTAGGACAATGTCTTACATAGAACTTTGTTTACACTTCTCTAACAATTACTTCATTCTATTTTTAAATTTAGGACTATTTTTGCCCAAGAAGGTGCTGAAATAACATGTTAGAACCTCTTTCAGAATTATATTAGATAGAACAGTTTCAACGGAGTCTAGTTTTCAATAGCAATAAAAGTGATTGTATTAAAAATAATAAAGGTAGAAAGGTTTTTAAAAAATAAGTAATATTACGGTGCTATATAAGACAGTGTATTATATAAAATCAGTTCCTATATTTTTCCTATTTTTGCATCTTTATTAAGAGATGAAAATACTTATTAAAAGAAACTATTAATCAATTAAACATAAAACATTTAAAAATTGTGTGTACATATAGCCTCTCTCTTATTCATCTTTGTGGGCCAGAACCTCTGGGCACATCTTGGCACCACCCAAATGTCTGGTTAAAGTATCTTAAATATGGATATTGGAGACACATACAATGCTTGTTGAATTCTAGAAAGGTTAATTACATATTTTTCAGGAGTTTCCCTTTAACATTACAATTTTTATTCTAATTTTATTCACTAGAAATGTCACCCAAGAGTATACTAAAACCATCTAATTTCTCACCGTCACTCCAGATGGTTCTCTGACTTCTGATAACCCCTGCCATCAATACTGAAGTACTCCCAAGCCTAAGGGTTCCTCCTGCTTTCATTTCATTCCAGTACTTAATATCCCCTGAAAGTGGTTTCTTTTTATCTTTATGTCTCTCACATACTGTGAAAATCTATCAGTGACAAATAGGGACAACTGCAAAGCTGTGGAAATTAAAAACAGATCTCACTAGTTACGAACAAAGTATTTCCTTTTGGACATAAAGGGAATTTGCTGAGTCACTGAGTCAAGTATTTATAGCACCAGATAATTTATTTTCTGCTGTAATAACTTATTCTGTAATTCAGCAGCTCCTCCACAAGTCTCCATGAAAACTGTGACTTCTCAAAAATGCTAACAATGCTGACTAATAAGAAGGGAAAAATGCTACCTAAGCAAAATTAAACTAGAAGAGCAATCTATTTATAAAGGGCTCTTTAGGAGTAAGTTGTTAAAATCTTTGCTTTTGCTACTCATAGAGTCATGAGTTTTGTATTTTCCATTCTTTTCTAATTACATTATCAAGCTGTACCCTCAACAAGGCTTTCTAATTCCGATCCTTAGGCCTTTCCCTACGACATTGCACCATAAGAATTCACAACCAGAAGAGGCTAAAAGCAAGAGGTGGTAAAGCTGATGTCCTATTAGCTCCACCTTCAGATCTGTTGTTTGGGCTGTCTAGGGTTTTTTTAAAAAATTAAGACCAAGTTTCAAAATAAAGGGAATCTGTATAAAAGCTGAATTTCTGTTAACCATGTTCCGGCGTGGTGTCAGCTGCTGGAGAGGAGGAGCAGGGCCCTCCCTCATGGAGGTGCTGCATTTCCTTCGGCCTGAGAGACTCATTTGCATTATTTGGCCTCAGTAGGTGTTTAGTTTGCAACCCTTGCCAAAAGCAAACCATGCTAGACATGACTTTTCATGTGGCTCTCCTCCTAAGACTCAAATCAACACTTCTCTGTTCTACTAGCCTGCTAAATGGCCTCTGTTCCTCCAGCCTCCCACTCCTCCTGAACCTCTAATACTGCGAGGTTTCTGAAACACAATTACGTCGCTGCCCTGCTCAAGAGTACGCTGTTGCGTGCTTCTTAGTATCGAGAATAATATTAGTCTAAGCTCCTTAACGTGACATTCTAGGCATTCTGTAACTTGATTCTAAATGACCTTTCCCCATTGTATTTTCCATGTCTTAAGACTAAGTAGACTGAGGCCACCTTAAAAGGAAGTGTCAAGTGGACTGCTGTGCTGTTTTGCCCTTTTCAACATTTTTATCAATGATTCAGATAATAAGAAGTATTCTCAAATTTAAGGAGAAAAAAGAATAGAACGTATTTATAATTTGTTTGGATCATCCTGTAGATGCTTGTCTTAATCCTTTTACTGCTTTTGGCATGTGCTCACCAAGGAAAACAAAAAGATCTTGGGGTCAATGGTGTTTTAAGATCATGCACATGTCAATCATAAATAAACATAAAGATACTTAAGCTCCTTTGCTTTGTACAGCATAGTAAGCATTCCTAAAGCATTTTAAGATACAGAACTTCATTTTTGAAAGACCAAGAAGAAAAACAGGATGATGGATAAAAGATATAAATTAATTGAAGCTATGATTAAATAAAATGAGATCTGCATTTGCAGAGAAGGCTCTCCGCACAGCACCGGCAACTAAGGATAAATTATACTAAGATCACCAACACTTTCAGAGCACCGGGATGTGTCCAGCACTCTGCTGGGGACTGGGATGGAAATTCTCAAATATACAGTCATGTACCAGATTTCCAAACATTGGGATAGAGCCACTGAAACCGCATGTAGCTATGTTAGAAAAACAAGTAACTGCCAATTGTGACACAGCATACAGAGAGTTATGCTATTCAAAAAAATGTGCCATTTATAAATTCCAATAAAGGAGATATAATCCAGATAAATTTTATTTTTTACTCAATTGTTTTAGAGAATTTACATTCCACTCCTGGTGGACCAATCTCTCATCATAACAGTTTGGCCCAGGCACACCCAGATGTCAGCTGCAACGTGTTTCCCAGAAGTCATGTCAGCTTCAGTTAACTTTTTTGGATGGGAAAGATAACAGATTTAGCTTTGGCCAAGTATTATCTCTGAAACTACCAATTAGACAAATTTGTTTTGTTTAAAACAAAACAAAAAAAAGGCAAAATGTGTTCTTTTGCCACAGCTTTCCTTGTAACACCACAGATCTTTATAAAATGAGTCAAGTCATCAAACATGCAATTGGGAAATCAATTGCTTAGTAAATAGATAAAAATTCCGGTCTAGTACAAATGTCTCCTTAACTTGAGAGACAGCAAAAATGCAAATGGCAGCCAGAGATCAGTTCAGAAAGAGCATTCTTGGACTTGCTTGAGCAAAAACAAACCTCTTCATTATTTGTTAACCTCTGAGAATTTTGAATTAATACTTCTTTTTTTTTTTTTTAACATTTCCTACGAAAGTCACAAGTATCGGGATGAAGCCAGTAAAATTTTGATTGTAAGCAAGAGGAAGAAGAATTATTATGAATAGTGACACAAACCCTGAATCACAAAGTGTAAAACTGCATAACTTCAGCAGATGTAATACATGAAGTAATTTAGCATGGTGCCATTGATTATCACTTCCATATAAGGTGTTTTATTTTTGTGAAACTTCTAATACAGTTCTTGAAATTAACTTCTCTTGCACTAATCTATTATTTCTTTTAAGCCACATTCCATTGGAAAGTTAATAAGATATTGTTTAACTTATGTTGGTTCCCTCACTCAAGCCCCTATAACAGTTCTGTACTGATGATATTGGACTGTCAGAACTTGGCATCAAAAATTGACATAAAGGCCCTGGCTGGTGGCACATCGGATAAGGTGCCAACCTGAGAACCCAAAGGTTGCTGGTTCGGTTTCCCAGCCAGGGCACATAACCAGGTTGCAAGTCAGGTCTCTAGCCAGGTCTGTGGCTGGAGGCAGGTGAAAGGCAACCATACATTGATGTCTTTCTCCTTGCCTCTCCCTCCCCCTCTCTCTAAAAATAATAAGTAAAATCTTTTAAAAATCCACATAATGATAATAACATTATTAGCTGACACTTACATAGCATGTACTATGTACCAGTATTTCTATTATCTATTGCTGCATTAAATTAATAGCATAAAAGTCGGTAGCTTAAAAACAACCATTCATCATCTTTCACTATTTTACAGATGGAATAATGGTTAGGTGAATGGGTTCTGGGCTCAGACTATGTAAGTTTAGTAACTTTGGGTAAGTTACTAAATTTTTCTGTACTTTATTTTCCTCATCTACTAACTAAAGATAAAAGTAGGGTTTTAATTCTCATGAGCTCTCAGGGTTATAACTGTGAGTGTTAAATGGCATGGTACATGTAAGCTGCTCAGTACAGTGTCCGGTACCTAGGAAGTAATCAATCAACACTAGGGGTATTATTATTACTATTAAATCTTCTAAGTTCTTTTTCTCAAACTCCATAATAATAAGTAACATGTTTCCTAAAGGCAGAGGCTACTTCTTTTTAAACTTTTTTTTTTTAAAGATTTTATTTATTATTTTCAGAGAGGAAGGCAGGGAGGGAGAATGGTAGAGAGACATCAATGTGTGGTTGCCTTTCACCTGCCTCCAGCTACGGATCTGGCTGGAGACATGGCTTGCAACCTAGTTATGTGCCCTGGCTAGGAATTGAACCAGCAACCTTTGGGTTCATAGGCCGGCATCTTATCTACTGTGCCACCAGCCAGGGCCAGTGGCTACATCTTGTGTTGAGGTTTTTCATTTATCTTCCCAGAGGGTTCTGAACACAAAGAAAAAGCTGAAAAAACACTTTTTGATTTGAATCAATAGCTGCCCTGAGTTAAAACAGATAATCCTCATTTTTTATTAACCTTACAGAATTTTAGACTTATAGATCTGAAAATTGGGCATAACGTTAATCTTTGGACCCTAGAACTTTAGGTTCTCCTTTTCCCTCAGCCTGAAGAGTAGTACCTTTACAACCATTGTCTACTGGTAAACTGTATTATGTTAGACATTATCAACATTTTCATAAAAGGTAATGACAATCTTTCAGGGTTTTGGGACCCTTTAAGACTTCTGAGTCCAACTGTGGAACTTTTAAGATACCACATTCTGGCCTCAGTCTCAAAGATTTTGGTTTCAAATGGCCTTCAATGGGAGCTTTACATCTGTTGTCTTTGAAAGAGTGCCAGGTGATTCTAAATGGGTAGCAGGGTTGAGAGCCATGGATCCAGGACAAAGGATTAGAGCTTATTATAGTCAACAAATGATCTGGAATCAGGGCACTTGGGCTCTTGTATTAAACTATAGATAATCAATTCAACCAGCTTTTTAAAAAAGATTTTATTATTTTCAGAGAGAGGGGAAGGGACAGAGGCAGACAGGGAGAGAGACATCAATGTATGGTTGCCTTTCACCTGCCTCCAGCTACGGACCTGGCTGAAGACCTGGCTTGCAACCTAGTTATGTGCCCTGGCTGGGAATTGAACCAGTGACACTTGGGTTCTCAGGTCGGTGCCTATCCACTGAGCCACCAGCTAGGACTAAACCAGCTTTTTGATGACATGTTCTGGACTACTTAAAGATGGGACCGGGTTTCAAAGCTTTTCAGAAAATACCATTTTATCTTTTCTTCACATGAAATCTTATTTGTAAGTTCAATGTATATAAAAGAAACAAAAGGGACATAGGTTAGGGTTAGGAATTTCAGCCATATTGCATTAACTTTCACATTGCTCCTCCCAGTAGAAAGTTGAATTTTCTCTTTTCTGGCTCCAAAGTGACTTTTCCTTTTTTTCTTGCAGATTTTACTTTCCTGGAGCACAACAAAATGAGGGCAAACATTTGTCACAGAACTGCGGGTGCAAATACCTGTGCTTACAAGAGCCCTGGCCCAGGAGGAACAGTCCCTACAAGCCCTACAGGAGGTACTGCTGCCTATGCCCACCTTCTCACTTCTCAGGCTCTCCTTTGTGTCTGCTGAGCTAAATGAAGAATTAGTCAGTCTTCTTCCAATTAGTTTTGGTAACAGTCAAAGAAAACTTAACAAAATGAGTTTGGGACCTAGATATTGAAATACTGTAATTACTTTCCATTATTACACATGATATCAATGCTCTGATGTGGCTCATTTGGTTTTAAGTACTTTATTTAAAATTTTTGAGGTGTTCATAGAATAATTTAAAATCTATAGTCCAATATTTTCTTCTAACTCTTTTGTTGGTCATGAGTAAAACCTTTTGTCATCTAGGCCTGTATAACTCACAGTCATCCCCCTGTATCACCAAATTCATCACTAGGTGGGACAGTGGGTAGAAACAGAGATCAGATCTGGTCAAGATGGTGGTGTAGGGAGACATGACTCACCTCTTCACACAACCACATCAAAATTACAACTAAAATATAGAACCATCATCAGCAGGAAACATCAGAAATCGAGCTGAATGGGAAGTCTGACAACTACAAAATTAAAGAAACCATCAAGACAGAGCTAATGAGTTGCTGTCATATCTGAGACTCCATTAATTTGGCTAATACTGTTTGACCCACCTTAGAGATTTCCAGGGACTCTGCCCTACCCAATCTACAGCCCACCCAAACTGCTTTTCCATATGAATAACTGCTCTTGGCTCATGCTTCACAATTTCCTAAATCCTATCAAACAAGTAGCAGCTGGCCTCAGTGAGCTCCAGGCCAGGCTCTACCTTGGAGGCAGCCTAGACCCACCATTTGGCTTTGCCTGGGAATCTCAAGCCCAGCACAAGAGGCATCTATCTCAGATTGCTTTACACCTCGGGTAGGGTGCCCTGGGCAAAACACAGGTGAGGGCTGACTTTGGCCTGTACTACCTGGGAAACTCTAGGGCCAGCGTACCCAGTGGACAGCTACAGATGACCTCAGGACACCTGCCCCTGCACAACCTCCACGGAGGATGAGGGTTTGTGGTCAGTGGTCACAGTCAGTCGTTGCAGCTGACTGGCCTGGGTAAATCTTTCCTATTGACTTGCTAACAGCAACCAAGGCTCAACTACAGGAGGAGGGTTACTCAGCCCACATGAAGAGCACAACTTGGGTACCCAGCTTTGGTGATAGGGGAGGCTGTGCCACTGGATCCTATAGGACACCTAGTACATTAGTCTATGCTGCCAAGACATGGAGTCAAAGCAGTTCTACCCAAATACACAGAAACAAACACAAGGGAGGCTGCCAAATTGAGGAGGTACAGAAATATGGCCCAAATGAAAGAAAAGAACAAACCCCCAGAAAAAAGAACTAAAGGAAATGGAGACAGCCAATCTATCAGATGCAGAGTTCAAAACACTGGTGATCAGGATGCTCAGAGAGCTGATTGAGTATAGCCACAAAATAAAGGAAGAGTGAAGGTTATACAATGTGAAATAAAGAAAAATACACGGAACCAACAATGATGTGAAGGAGGCTGGGATTCAAATCAACGAGCTGGAAAAAAGGAAGAAATAAACATTCACCTGGAACAGAAAAAAGAACTAAGAAGTGAAAAAAAACCAGGAGAGGATTAGGAACCTCTGTAACAATTTTAAATGTACTAAGATCTGAGTCATAGGGATGCCAGAAGGAGAAGAGGAAGAGCAAGAAATCAAAAACTTATTTGAAAAATAATGAAAGAAAACTCTCTTATTTTGGTGAAGGAAATAGACATACAAGTTCAGGAAGGACAGAGTCCCAAATAAGTTGGACCCAAAGAGGACCACACCAAGACACATCATAATTAAAATGCCAAAGGTTAAAGATAAAGAGAGAATCTTAAAAACAGCAAGGGAAAAGACGACAATTACCTACAAAAAAGTTCTCATAAGACTATCAGCTGATTTCTCAAGAAACTTTGCAGGCAAGAAGGGGCTGGCAAGAAGTATTCAGTGATGAAAAACAAGATTACTTTATCCAGCAAAGCTATCATTTATAATGAAAGGGCAGATAAAGTGCTTCGCAGACAAGGTAAAGCTAAAGGAGTTCATTGTCACCAAGCCATTATTATATGAAATATTAAAGGGACTAATTTAAGAAAAGGAAGAAGGTAAAAAATATGAACATTAAAATGACAACAAACTCACAACTATTGACTTCTGGCTTTTCCTAAATCTAAAATCACCTTTGAAAGGGAAAAGATTTCTAACTGTCGATAAAATTCTGAAAAATATGATGGGGTAGCTGATGGCAATTGGGAGAACTATGTGAGGTCCCAAAGTGTCCCTACTTTGAAGGGACGTAAGGCATCATTGACCTATGTTCAATGTTTCTTGTATCTTGTAGCTTCTTCAATAAATGTCTCTTTTTTTCATTAAAAAAAAAAACAAAAAACTCTCACAACTATCAACAACTGAGTATAAAAATAAAAGCAAAGCCCTGGCTGGTAGCACAGTGGTTAAGGCGCTGGCCTGCGAACCCAAAAGTCGCAGGTTCGATTCCCCAGCCAGGGCACAAAACAAGGTTGCAAACCAGGTCTCCAATCAGGTCTGTGGCTGGAGGCAGGTGAAACGCAACCATACATTGATGTCTCTCTCCCTCTCTGCCTCCCTCCCTTCCCCTCTTTCTGAAAATAATGAAATAAAATCTTTAAAAAAAAAATAAAAGCAAAAACAAAACGACACTAAGCAAAAACCAGAATAGGAATAGAATCATAGGTGTGGAAATCATTTGGAGGGTTATCAGTTAGGAGGGGAAGGGAGATAAGGTGCAGGGATCAGGAAGCATAGTTGGTAGGAACAAAATAGACAGGGGGATGTTAAGAATGGCATAGGAAAAAGTGAAGCTAAAGAACTTGCACGACCCATGGGCATGCTCTAAGTGGAGAGGGATTACTGAAGGGAAGGGCGTACTGGGTAGAGGGGACAAGGAAAATAAACTTGGAACTGTAACAGCATAATCAATAAAATGTACTTAAAAAAAACAAAACAAAACAAAAAAGCAGGAGTCTTACTGGTTATAAGTAAAAGCACAATGGACATTAAGGCTGGCTAGCTGCTTTCTCAACTTTTATATATAGTTATGCAAAATAAGAAAAGATATACTTTTGGGAGAGGTCCACCGCCCTAGATGAAAACATTCAAACAAATTCTTATGTTTTGATTTAGTTATTCTACTGTGAACATTTTATTTTTAAATCTGTTTGCCAGGGATTACTTGACTGCCCTGGATCTCGCCATAGGATCCAGGCTGTCAGGTATGCTGTGAGGCCAAGGCAGATGCAGAATGAGACCTACAGAGGGCCACTTCTGCCACTTCTGCAGCCCTACCCCCATCCTCCATGACTCTTCTGCAGATGAGATGCCTTCTCCCTTCAGTGCATTTTCAGCATATATTTTTTTTCCTAAAAAAAGAAAGTGTAGGGCCCTGGCTGGTAGCACAGTGGATAAGGTGCTGGCCTGCAAACCCAAAGGCTGCTGGTTCAATTACCAGTCAGGGCACATAACCAGGTTGCAAGCCAGGTCTCCAGCCAGGTCCATGGTTGGAGGCAGATGAAAGGCAACCATACATTGATGTTTCTCCCCCTCTCTGCCTCTCTCCCTCCTCTTTCTCTGGAAATAATAAATAAAATCTTTAAAAAAGAAAAGAAAAGAAAAAGAAAGTGTACTGACCAGAGTACCAACAGAATATATCAAATTCCATTGTATTGTGGAGTAAGTTAGAGCTAGCTTCAGCTCAATTATATTTCTTTCTCATTGTTTTCTTGCAAAATAAGCAATTTGTGCCTTTTTAATGGTACTACATAACCCATTAAAAGACTGCTCAAATTGGCAACTTAAAAAAAAAATTTTATCCTGAAGTAGGAATTTTGTTACTTCTCTTGTGCTTTCTTATTCTTTAACTCCTTCCTTTTTTTTTTTGAATTTCATAGATTTCTTCCCCCAAGTTTCTGTTCTCTTTCCTGCAAATAGGTTTGGTAATCATGTCTTTAGAAGCCTCTTTAAATTTATTCTTTAGCCATATCTATCTTTCAAGTTAAAACCCTGCAGTTCTCATTGTTTTCTACATACATGCACACGCAAGTTCTAGAAACTGGCAGCTTGCATTTCTTTTGTTTTGATATTTATTATTAATCATTAGGAAATTTTTCAAATTTTCTATCTTCTACCGAAAAGTGGAAGACCTGCCAACACTGTGCCCACTGTGGAAAACAGTATGGAGTTACCTCGAAAAATTAAAAATGAGTCTGCCTTAGGACCCAGCAATTCCACTTCTGGGAATTTATCTGAAGAAACCCGAAGCATGAATTTGAAAGAACATATGTATCCCTATGTTCATTGCAGCATTATTTATAATTGCCAAGATATGGAAGCAGTCCAAGTGTTGATGAGTAGACGAGTGGATAAAACAGTTGTGGTACATTTACACAATGGAATACTACATGGTAATAAAAAATAAGAAAAATTTACCCTTTGTGACAGCATGGATGGACCTGGCGAACATTATGCTAACTGAAATAAGCCAGTCAGAGAAACACAAATATCATATGACTTCAATCATATGTGGAATCTAATGAACAAACTGAACTAACACAAAAAATAGAGACTCATAGATAAAGAGCAGGCTGACAGCTCTGGGTAGGGGATTTGAGGAGGGTAGAAGGATCAAGTGAAAAAGAAAAATAAAAGAGACCTCATGGGCATGGACAACAGTGTGGTGACTATGACGACAGGGGGATGGGTTAAGGTAGAAGAGGGTATGGGATGATAAATGGTAATGGAAAAGTACAATAAAGTAAAAAATAAATAAAAATTTAAAAATTAGTAAATTTTACAAAAGTGGATTTCCGTCTTCTTTTAAAAAGCAAAAGATCTGATAACTGTGCCCACATTTGTAATGCTGGACAATAAATGACTGGAATTAAACAGAAGTAGTTCCTCTGCCATGGACCAAGCCTTGTCCAGTTCAGTACAATTTCCACCTCAATCATTTACATTACTTATCTACCTTTTTTAAGCATTTGACTTTGCAATCTTATTAAAGAGGACAGGAAGAACAGGGAGTAGGCCTGACTAGAACTTTTAGATTCCCTCTATCCAAAGTATAGACACTCCATGTCTAAACGTATATATTTGCCATGTGATACCACTGGAGAGTTAGACCAACCAGCATATGACCTTTCTTCCAGTGTGGAGTGGAGAGCCTGACAAATAAGAGTGGTGCATGTATGTCGGGGGACGGCTGTTCTTTTTTTTTTTTTTTTAATTTTATTTCATTATTTTAGAAACAGGGAAAGGGAGAGAGGCAGACAGGGAGAAAGACATCAATGTATGGTTGTGTTTCACCTGCCTCCAGCCACAGACCTGACTGGAGACCTGGCTTGCAACCTGGTTATGTGCCCTAGCTGGGGAATCGAACCTGCAACCTTTGGGTACGCAGGCCAGCACCTTATCCACTGTGCCACCAGCCAGGGCCCTGATGGGACGGCTGTTCTTAACAAGCCTTTGTAATATTATTCCAATGTCCTCTTGACCCAAGAGTAATACACACACTATGTCTTCCATTCTTCTACAACTCCCTCTTTCTCACAATATTGATCTGTTATTGTTTATAGGACCTCTGACTGGTTTTTACCAGATTCTTAATACCTCCTGATAAAACTGAGCTAAACATGAGGAGAAGAGGAGGAGAATGAGGAGGAAAAGATGTAATAACAACAAAAAAATCAGCAGCAGTCACTAACATTTATTGAAGGCTTATTATGTACTGGGCAGTAAGATCACATGTGTTATAGGATTTAATGCTCTGCCCCTGAAGGGCAGGTACTATTATCATACTTATTATTTTTTTTTTTTTTAAGATTTTATTTCATTATTTTTAGAAAGAGGGGAAGGGAGAGAGGCAGAGAGGGAGAGAGACATCAATGTATGGTTGCGGTTCACCTGCCTCCAGCCATAGACCTGACTGGAGACCTGGTTTGCAACCTGGTTATGTGCCCTGGCTGGGGAATCGAACCTGCATCCTTTGGGTTCACAGGCCATATCATACTTATTTATAGTTAATGACACTGTGGCACAGAGATGTAAAAAAATGCCCAAGGTAACAGAGCTATTTATTCTCAGTGTGACTCCAGTAAGCCCACTCACTAGAAGCTTTATGAAGGTGGAAGGAAGCTGCCTTTTAGAAGCTGTGTATTGTGTTTAGTGGTTAAAGGGATGGATTCTGGAGTTAAAATTACTAGAGTATTAAGTTTAATTATTACTCTTTTAAAAAAATAGGACATTAGGTATAGTGACAAAAATAAAGTACAGAGGGCTTTATTGGCTCTTTGTACTTTATTTTTGTTTTTTTTTATTGTGTTGATTTCCTTCATGTATTGTTGAGAACTGATTACGTACAAGACCCAATCTGGGAGATGGGATACACCACTGAACAAATGAAACTTGCTGCTTTTCTGCATAGCCTGTATTCTGGTGGCAAGACACAGAAAATAAATATAATATATGTGATGCACACATATACAAAAAAGGGAAGGGAGTAAGGTTTCTGAAGAGGGATGGGTAAAATTTTAATTAGGGTTAACAGAACAGGTCTCATGAGAAAGCGACATTTCAGCAAAGACATGGAGAAACTGAGGGATGTGACCATGGAGTTAATTTAGGAAAGTGTCTCTGAGTAAAATCAGAAGCATCTGGAGGGTTTTTGTACAGAATAATGACAGGATTTGACTTATATTTTAAAAGGGTAACTCTGGCAGCTCTGTTGACAATAGCATGTAAGGGGCGCAGGTGAAAACAGGGAAACCAATAAGAGGGTAAACCAGGCAAGAGGCTACCATGGCTTAGAAACTATTCTATTAAATTTATAAGTATAAACATGTTTACAAATGAAAGTCTCCCCACCTAATACTGGAGGCTCTATGTTGCAGGTATTGCTAGATGGTATTAGGTGAGCTGCAACTTTCTACTACCTTAGAGTCTTGCTTCTTTTCTATTTTTTACCCTTGAAAATGTCCATTGCTTTCTGTATTTAGTTAAGTATTTAATAAAATATTTTACATGCCATATTGTCATAGTGCAAGTCCCTAGGTTTGAATACCACCTTTTTCTTTTTTCTAGTTGTATGATCCTGGCAAATTATTTAACTTTATCTAGACTCAGTTTTCTCAGATTTAAAATGGATGCAATAAGTCTTGGCTGGTGGCAGAGTGGATTGGCACCAGCCTGTGAACCCAAAGGTTACTAGTTCAATTCCTAGTCAGGGTACGCGTAACCAGGTTGCAAGCCAGGTCTCCAGCCAGGTCCATAGCTGGAGGCAGGTGAAAGGCAACCATACATTGATGTCTCTCTCCCTCTCTCCTTTCCCCCTCTCTCTAAAAATAATAAATAAAATCTTTAAAAAAAATGGATGCAATAATACCTTGATAATGAGATTGTTATGAAGATTACGGTCTAAAGCACATAAAGTACTTAGCCACCATGCTGGGCACATAGGAGATGCTTAATGTACTTTGACTCCCACTCCCACTATCATCATCTCCTTCCTTGCAACATCATAAACCCCAGTAGGTGCTCAATGAATGATTGCTGGAGTAATCTACTCAAAATGAACCACAAACTACTTGCTGAAGTACTCTATTCAAAATGAATTATAAACTACAAATCTATTGAAAATGAATTCCAGTGTGCTCAGTGGGAAAGATGCGCAGCTGGTTGTCACTAAGGGTATATCACAACTAGGCTCAATTGTATAAAAATGTAACAAGGAGGATTCTTGCCAGCCATTCCCTTTAAACAAATGAATAGGGGCTGCACTCACATAGCTGTGATTTATTAAAAGTCTTAAGTTAAACACCCTTGCTGTATTTATAGCCTCCTCCCACTATTCCAGGATCAGAAGTGAAGGGGGAGGTCAGGAGCTAATGTCAGACCCAATAATCTCAGCCTTCAAGAACAGCCTGTGTATGCATTCAGGAAAACAAAGCAGGAGCTCTCCTTTGTAATCTGTGGGTCCCATGGAGAGGCTAGTTTCCCTTCCCTTCAGGCAGGCTTGCCTCAGGCCTGCAGTTCATGTGGTGGCAGCGGATGGCATAGTTCCCTGGAGGGGGCACAGGGCCCCCTCTTTCCAAGAGAACATGACACTCATTAGTTATTTCAAGAAGATAGTATCAGACAAATGTTTAATTGATCTCTATTTTAAAATGAGTATAATGAAAATTTCTCACAAAACATATCTTAAATATAAATCAATGTTATTTGAATTGTAAATCATGTACAGTCCAGGAATGTCAGTACAAGTAGTTCTATGGAAGTAGGCGAAGATTTGATCTCACTAAAATCAGTCAGTTCTTCACAAGGAAAATTTTATTTCATAAGCTGAATCAATCACGAGGGGAATCTGGCATAAAGCAATGGATGGCTCAGAACTAAATTCCCCTTCTAAAATCAGCTCATAGTCTTGGTGGTATCTGTGGTAACAGGGCATCATCCGTTACCCCATTATTTCTTACAGCTCAGCATGTGGTAATAATATAACACATTATTATATATTTCATATAACATATACTGTTAAAAAAAAGAAAAAAGCTTTTTTCACTCTGGTAATATCTTTGTGGGTAAATTTAAAAAATATTCATAGTAAATTCTGTATGCAAATCAAACTATCAAGTGTTAGAAAATCTATGAGAGAAAATGTTATTTCATGAGCTTGCATCTTGTTTTCTAAAACTGAGATGTCTGAATTAAGATTAACCCAAATTTTAGATGACAGTAAGTCAGACCATGTCTTAAGGAAGGAATAAAAAAAATGATTATATCTAAAAAATGAAAATAATAATAATTATTATTAAGCATATGAAACACAGCATAGTTCCTGGTGTTAGAAGTATTCAATAAAAGTAATTATGATTATCATTATTCTCTCATTTATTTTTTCTATGGGAAAAAGCTACAGAATTTATATTAAAATTAATATTAATACATTAATGATTGTCACGGTCACATGACAGTTTATAGATAGGGTCTTATGGATGTCACTGTTCCTAATTTGTCATTCAGTTTAATTGGGCTCTAGTGACAATGCTTCACTAGACAACTGCTTCTGTAGTTAGGTCTAGATCACATGTCACCTTCAGTTTGATGTGAACCAAATTAAACAAAGAAATCAACCACTATTATTACTGAGGAAACTAATTTGGGTAAAATTACATACCATCATTTTGCAGAATCTTTCCAAGAATATTTTAAAAGATGGTACCCAATCTATTACATGTACATATTTTAAATCTTCATTTATAATTCTCCTTTTAAAATTAGGCTGTTGCCCCAAAGCACTTACGAAAAATTTCTAGAATTTAGCCGTGGACTTTATGTAACCAAGATTCTAATCTTTTCTTAGTGTATAAAACATCCTTCACAATAACTACTCATACCATGTTCTTCCAATCTTAGTACAGTTGACTCTATTTCCTCTTAAGGCACCGCATTCCTGGACACAAAAAAGAAATACTAAAAAACTAAAAAGAGAGGCAAGTCAGACTATCTTCCTGTTCCCAAGATTCTGATTACGTTAAATGGTAATTTGTACTTCAAACTCTGCTCTGTTATACAATAATGTAGAAGAAATCGCAGGTCCCTCCTCCATTGTGGGTATTTCTCAGCGAATGATTAGGGTTAACAGTTTTGATTGGAAATTGATAATAAATATTGAGATTGAAGATAAGATCAATTATTGGTAACAAATTATCCTTTGTGAATAACAACTTCCTATAACATTAATAAAAGCATCCTGATATGTGTAGCTTTCACGTCTATTAATGTTGAAGGATGCTCTAAGACTGACTGATGCAGAAGAAAAAAGAAAGAGGGTTCTGAAAAGAAAGAAGAGAGGAGAGAACAAGTTATGAGCCCAGGAAAATATGGAGAGTGGACAGCCTAATGAAGGCTTTAAATATTATTATTAAATAGCCTAATGATTATTGGTAAGTAACCATATTTCTTCAAATCTTGGTTTTGCTGTTAGTTTATTCAAACCTTTTTTTTTTTTTTTTAAGTATGAAAGCAGAAGTGAAAGGAAATCCTGGTTATATATACATTATTAAAATTCCTTTACGTGGAACACAAGGCTCTTCATGGTCTAGCCAGACTACCTTTTCTTTTTGCCTCCGTCTCCAGTCACAATTCCCAGTAAGTGACTCACCGTGTCTTCTCTGTCTGTAATATTTCTGTCTTCCCTGTCTGCTCAGTCCTCACCTCACCCCCACCTACAAGACAATTTCTTTGCAGTGTTCCATGCCAGGACTTAAGGTACTTATAGTATTTACGTTGTATCTGTTTTCCAACACTTATGCTGTAATTTATTTTACTATCTTTTTTGCAAGTGTGTGCACTCCTCAAGGACAGAGACCTTGACTCATTCACTTTGTATTCCTAACACTTGGGGCACTGTAGAAGTTCAATGTCAACTGAACTGAACTATACTAAATAAACTTCTTTTGGAATAGAGAATAAAACAGAGTTGGAGTAGGTTGCCTGATTTTTTGAAGAAAAAACCCAAAAGGGCCCCAAATCTTTGATCATAATAAGAAAGAAGCTGAAAAGTCTAGAAAAATACTCCACAAATATGTGTTAATTCTTCACTGAAAAACACAATAAATTTAATATCCACTCTAGTGCTTCGGAATAAATTACTCCGCAGTTGCCTGATATCACTAGTTTAAATAGTGAATATAAACTAATATGAAGAACAGCAACTC
Source organism: Noctilio leporinus (assembly GCA_004026585.1). NCBI lineage: Eukaryota > Metazoa > Chordata > Mammalia > Chiroptera > Noctilionidae > Noctilio > Noctilio leporinus. The sequence continues at coordinate 138,197 of PVIW01001617.1, read as the reverse complement.
TAAACTGATTATAATTCATGGTTTCTCAGAAGCAGGGGTTTTCCAGGTGTTAGGAGAATGGAGCTGTAGTCTAAAACTGCAAAGAAAAAGTAAGAGAAGCGAGAAGAGGCTGTGATGAGAGGGAGGAGGGGAAAGGAATGTTAAACTGTACTTAAGAAAGGGAAAAATGAAGGGAGGAAATAAATGCAAGACACTGTTTCTCTGGCCATTCTAAAGCTGCAGAGGCATCTGCAGTAACAAACACTCATCTCTTTTCCAGTCCAAGTTTGGATTCAGCCCAGTGTTGATGCATGTCTTCACTCTCCAACATTTTTCTGCTGACTTATTTTTAAGATTAGAATTTGATTTTACAGCAGGAAAAGAGATGAAAAAAAGGCTTTTTTTTTTTTTGGTGCCAAAAATGTAATCCTTTGAGACTTTCATTAGGAGATGCAATGTATTCAGATCATGAAGTCTAAGACAATGAAATTCTTTTCCTGTTTTACAGATTTTTAAGAAACTCTCTTGCTATTTGTCAATGGTGCGGAGGACTGGAGGAATATCTATGTTTTTGTTTAAGTTTTTTCTTCTAGTAGTAATCATAATAATCATAAATGTGAGTTTGTTTGGGTTCCACCAGTTAGAATTACCTATAAACTATTGTATCTATAGTAGGATCCATAGTAATAACTAAGAAGCAAAGCCAAATAGTTACCAAGTAATTTCCAAATCATCAGAGAAATATAAGCGAATCTGGTGTTATTTTTGAGTACTTAGTATGCTTTCCATTACAAATATATGGAAATTAGAGATTATTAAATAATGATGTGTGACAATTATTTATTAACCATAACATATAATTAATCAGCATTTCCTGGCTTTGCTCCCCTTGCTGGATGTGTGTGAGTGAAAATGGTTGGAGAACTGAAGGGGCAGGAGTGATGCTGATTCAATACCACTAAGCAAAAAGATAAAAAAAGCTCCCAGAAGTATGACACCTACTGGGTGTCATTTAGGTGTGACACCTAAATGGGGACTCACTTGAGGAATCCTGTTCAAGAATATTGAGCTCTGGAATCAGACTAAGCTGAGTCTGAGTTCTGGTTTTACCACATATTAGCTAAGTGGTATACAGTAGACTCTCTCTAAACTGTGTTTCCTTTACTTTGGATGGGAATAACATTCATTAAGCTGGATTAGGAACGGGACTCAAAAGCAGCTTCTTATACAAAATAAGAATTTTATAAATATTAGCTATAATTATTCCTAACACCTTCCTCTGGAATTCTATTCTTTACCATGATCTATTGGATACACAGGCTTATTCAAGAAATACGAAGCTTTGACATGAAAGACACAGATAATACATTTGCTCATGTTGGAGGGCAGGGGTTGGGGGCAGAGTTACTGCTAGAATCTGGGGGCAGGAAGCTCACTGCTTAGGAGATCGCGCAGGAAATTCTTTGGTTCTCCATGCTTTAATGTTTACTTTCTGCTCCTCTGATTAAATAAGCTAGGTTTTCACAAATGAACAACATATTTTCCTATCACACCACCCTGAATATACTTGCATTGGGCTTTCATATTTTGAAATAGAAAAAATAACTAAGTTTCAGGGCTTTTTTGTATATTCAGATATGTTAGAGGATATTCACTTAGAATGTATAAGCAAAAGTTAAAATTTAGCAACAAAAAAGTTAAAGAACTATAAAATCATTTAGATAGAAATGTAAAATAATTTCTTCAAACTGAGAAATCATGCTTTACATTTCATGTCTTCCCTAAAGTATTTGTTAAAATGTAATTAGTTATATATTACATTTTGAATTAGATACAATTTGGAACAATATAGAAGGCATCCTAAGCATCTGGATGTAGAAAATTCTTAATTAGCAATTAGTAGTCCTAAAGAAATTTTCTACCAACATGGGTGGACAATGAAATATATTATGTTCAGTGAGGTCAGACATAAAGAAACATATATAATTTCAGTGACATGAAATGTCCAGAAAAGGCAAATTTATAGAGATATAAAGTGTATTAACGGTTGCCTAGGAACAGGGACTAATCCTAACAATTTAAACCTGACTGTTTAGGCACCACTTTCAAGAAAGCCTTCTTTTTAAGGAAAATGAATTATACACAACTTATTCAAAGTAGAGAAAAGTGAGAAGCAACAGTAGGGGAAAAACCTTAACAAATTCCCAAGGATCTAAAATAATCATGTTACAAGTGGAGCACCTTTTATAATATGTAAAACTCTAAATATTACATCTCATCTGGACCAGTGAAATAGTCTGCTCTTATGAGAATGGTAAGTATACATATACTATCTTTTCATTAAAGAAATATATATAGTCATGAAATATAATTAAGTATATGTGTTATCTACCTATAGTTAGGTATATGGAAGGATCTCCAAGAGGTACTACTACTAAGTGAAACAAGCAAGATAGGGAAATAGAGTATATGGTTTGAATACTTAAGTTTTTTTTTAAAAAGAGAATTTACCTGTATATTCTGGCAGTAATGCACAACTCCCGGCCCCCTCCCCAGGAAATCAGCTGTCAGAAGAAATGAGATGGAGGTGGGAAAGGAAGCTTTTATTTTGCACTTTCTTTCTGGACTATCTGAATTTCTTAATCATGTATGTATGTGTGTGTGTATATATATATATATATATATATATATATATATATTTTTTTTTTTTTTTAATTAAAAAAAAATGTTGATTTGATTGATGCAATTATTGTATGAGCTCCTACTAGCCATGTCAATAATGTATTCACATTCCTGCCCACGATACTACCTGGCATAGTAACTTTGTATGTTGAGATATCAATAAACATTTGTTACAGTAAGACTAATAAATGGTATTAACATATTTTTAAAAGTAAGTTTAAAATAGGTAGGTAGCCGAGTCTCATCTCTGAAGCAATGCTGAGCAATACGCAGGAGTCTACACCGACTAAACAGTATGAGAACGGCTCATTTGCAATCTGTGGCCAGGATAACGCAATTTACATGGACAGATTTTCCTGAATTAAGAAATGCACTGTGACCCAGAAATAACTTCCCGTAAGACAGATTCAGAAAGTAATCTAGGATCAGGATGACCCACCCTCATCCTCCCAACCGCTCTGTCAGTTATCAGTGCAGTGCTTGTTCCCCCAGCCCTGTCTTTCTCGCCCTGCTTTGGGGCGCGGGAGTGGACCTGGAAAGACTCCTCCGTTGCCAACTGGCACACCATTAAGCGTTGCCAGTAAAGGCTAGTGAAGGGACACTAGTCTGCATGGTTTCTTTCCTAGTTCTGGTGCGCTTTTTCCTTCCGGCCCCTGGGGCATGCACCTGCTAGGGTCTGTGGGACAACCAGAGTGCTTGCCACTCAGGGAGTTTCAGTGGTACCCCGAATAGTGGCTTCCTGTTGCATTTTACTGGCACCCTAGTGAGTGGATACCTAGCAAGTCTTGCCAGAACTCCAGGAGGCAGTTTCCTGCTTGCCAGCCATGGTCTGTGGCCCCCCGGTGAATTTCCATGCCATCCCTGGCCACAGTAGCACACCTCTCAACAAGGTCTGACTCTGTTTCATTGGGGAAGGGGCCTCTTCCAAGGTTTCTCCTTTCCTGGGTATGCTGCCTGAGCCCTGGAGGTACTTAGCAGCTCCTTTTTCTGCTATGCCTGTATTCCTTAGAATTCTCTTTACTTCTTAGCAGTTAAGCCTGTTACTCCTTAATAAGTCCTTGTATTAAATTTTCCCTCTTCTTATTACTGGTGTTCCCAACTCCTGACTGGACCTTAACCAATTCACACCCAAATTAAACCAAACCAGATCAACCCAAGCCAATAACAAAAAATTAAATCTGTAAACCCACCCTTGAAACATAAGTTTATATTGCTAATTTTGCTAATACAGAGAAACACTAGGGCATTTAGCCCAACTTGTTCACTAACTGCATGAAAAACTCCCACAAAATTAAAAACCACAGTGTGAGGTTTTGTGATATGTAAACTAAGCCAAGCTAGAACTATTATTTCCCAGAATTCTCTTCCCTCTCTGGTTCCAGGTTAGTATTGGTCACAAGAGAAATCAAAGCTTTGGAGAGCAAATATGAAGTAGCAGCCATTATACTCTGGAGATCAGTATAGGATGCCAGGTACGGCTGCAGTTCATATCCTTTGTCACTGGTCTGCTGGTACATCTTGATATGGAGAAGGAACTGAGTTTGTAATTCCTCCTGTTCCTGCTGGGTCTCTTAATTCAGCTGCGTGGCTAACAGTGTTAAATCTGTTGCAGGTCATCTGCAGTGTCGAGGGTGGAGTTAGTAAGAGACAGACACAGATTCCAGTTTGTCCTTGGTTTTGTTCTGGTGTCACATCCAGCTTTTCTTCCTGACTGCTACCCTGATGACCTCCAGGGACTTCAGGTCCAGAGGCAGACCCTAATTCAAAGACTTCCATAAACTTTCCCCACAGCTTCCATTAACAGTTGGTTCCTATAATAAATTCCTCACTTCCTTCACTCAAGGTGTTTCTGCTGTCAGGGTCAAACCCTTATTAATATACATTGTAATATGGTTAAATGATTCAGCTTAAAAAGAAAGAATCATAAGGACTTGGGTCACTTGATCAAGTGAGTTTCTACTATCAATTCTTTTTTTCCCTATGTTTTTTCTTATTTATTTCTATACGATATCTAAGTTTTAAAATATCTTAGATGTTGAAGCAGGAAATTTTTTCAAGTGCCATTTTCCTTAACAATTGCCCATGTGAGCACGCTTACATGCTATGAAGCTAGTTAGATATAGAATAAAGTGTTCTAGCTACTCTGAGATAAAGAGAAAAATTCCCTAGGTGGCTTAGAATCCAGGAGAGCCCGGGTGATTTTTGTAACATTGCTCACCATGCTAGCTGAAGAATGAGATAACTACAAGGTTCCAAGAAGACTAGTTAATATGCATTCCAGGAAAACTAGGGGGCCTACAGAACTGGGTTTAAGCTGGTAGAGAAGACGAAAAAGTGATGCCAAAACGTCAGCCAAGTCATTAGCTCTAAACCCAAAATTTATTTATTTGGCATTTTTGTGATTCAGCGTTGTTTCCTGATCATACTGAGTATGACTTGTCAGTTCTGAGAAGTGTGAATCTCCTACATTCCACTTCCTGTTTTAGAGAGGATCAGAAGGCAAGTATTAAAATAAAGGGATATTCAATGACTTAGCAGCAGAGAAAGAGCTCCTGATTAGGAAGAACGTCAGGTAAAGAAAGACCTTGAACTCAGAGACCGTGGAAAGGCTATTTGAAATAAAATTTTTAGGTAACTGGCCTTATCAACAGACAGTTATTGAGCACATTCTAGTTACTAGGCATGTAGCTGGGCCTGATCAGTCAGAAATGGTGGGTGAAACAAAGAGGACAGGTGGACGGGCAGAACGAAAGGATAAGACTATTGCTAGCATCTAAGGGCATGATTGCTGCCTGGCTGGGACTTGACCTGAGGCACTTCATCTTAAGCCAGAGTCCTCCATCCCACTTCTCCGAGTGCTAACGCTAACTGCATGAGGCTCAACAGTGAGTCGTCCAGGTTGCCACAGGTTTATTGCTTCTTAGTGCACATTTCAGAAGGGTGTATTCAATGTGCTATTCAGAGTGCAGCTATTTAAATTCTTTTAAGTCCTTCATAGGAAAAGAGAGAATAAGGAGAATTTGCCAAATTTGTTTGTCATAAAACTAATTTACTTATGAAGAGGCATGGATAGGAGAAATGTGATAAATGTAAATGACAGAATTATGAGCCACTATACATTCCAGAAAATTCTCAGAAGGTTCGCAGAAATTACCAATGAAGTTTAATTTCTGCCTTTGTTGATTTATTCAGTCATTCAACAAGTATTTACTGATTGACAATAAGATACCCCAGTAAGACAATAACCCAATCTCATGGAATTTACTTCCTGTAGCAGGGAAAAACACTCAAATGTAACTAAGTTAATACATAATTTCAGTTGTTATAAGGTGCTATAAAAGTGAAGCAGGGAAAAAATGGGTGGTTCTACTTTAGGAGATGATTTAGTATTTAAATTTTCTACACACAGTATATAATAAATATAATCACAGGTACGTCTTAGATATACTAAAAGGATAGGATTCCTGTACTGAATACATTTACACAAGTCATAATGAGCTGATATATAGTATAGATTAATGAAACTTACCCTATAGAAAGCACTGGTCAAAGGGAGTAATGCTGCAGCAATGTTATATTCTTCTAAACTTGAACAGTCCTTATACAAAACAAAGAGAAATAAGTGTTAGGACATTTAGCATAAATCACAAATATATGGAAATTCAAACATGGGATATATTGCTGACTGTCCTATGGAGTTCTTACTTTTACTCCAAGTTACTAAGACCCACTAAGATAAGTTCTACCTACATACGTACACACACACATATACTGTAAATATATAAAAACACATATAAACACCCGATGTATTCAAATGACTGAGCAAGTAGAGCAATGAATCTACGTCAGATTTTACAATAAGCTTGCACATTCCTCCACAGAAACTATTTGGATGATTCAAAAGGCTGCAGCTATGGGCAACTGGTGATTGGCAGCTTCACATGACAACACGCCCCCTCATGCGTCATGTCTGGTGAAGAGATTTTTTGTGAAACATTTAATCACTCAGGTGACTCAGTTCCCCTACAGCCCAGATTTGGTGGTCTATGACGCCTGGTTCTTCCTAAAACTAAAATTACCTTTGAAAGGGAACAGATTTCAGATGGTTGACAAAAGATTCAGGATAATACCATGGGGTAGCTGATGGCAGTTGGGAGAACTGTGTGAGGTCCCAAGGTGCCTACTTTGAAGGGGACTGAGGCATCATTGTCCTATGTACCATGTTTCTTATATTTTGTATCTTCCTCAATAAATATTTTTATTTTGCATACATCATAGCTGGATACTTTCTGGACAGACCTCATATATATGTTCTAAAGCACATTATTTTAGAAATGAGATAAAAATACATTGAGATATTTTAAAATGCTCAGTACAAATGGCTACTTTTACCTATCTTTTTTCATGAAAAATGTGATAGTATATAATTTATATATATAAAAAAATGTGATAGTATATAATTTATATTAAAAAAAATTTGGAGCCAGTTTTTAATATATTTAACTGCTGCATTTCCCTGAATCTAAGATATACCTTTTGTCCCCACATTTTAGCTTCTCTGAGACTGGAATGCATGTTATAATTAACTGGAAATATTTTTCTCTCTTAACGTTACATAAAAAGAGTATTTTGTTATTGATCAGGCAAGAAATATCATTGATGCTATAGTCGAATGGGCAGAATGCTGTTGGAACAGTCAGAAAATTTTAGTGGTAACGTAAAATGGTGCAGCTGCTAGGAAAACAGTATAGCAATTTCTGAAAATTGAAAAATCAAATTACCAGATGACCCAGCAATTTTACTTCTGGGTATATACTCAAAATAACAGTGACTAAACAGATATTTGTACATTCATGTTCATAGCAGCATTATTTAGAATACTCAAAATGTGAAAGCAGCCCAACATATGAATGCGTCGACAAAATGTGTATATGCACACACACACAGGAATGTTACTCAGCTTTAAAAAGGAAGGCAATTCTCATACATGCTACAACATGGATGAACCTTGAAGACATTATGGTAACTGAAATAACCCATGGCAAAGAAAACCATGAACAAAAAGAAAAAGGAACCTACTAAGACGGAGAAAATATTTGTAAAGCTCTTGTCTAGTAAGAGATTAATATCCACAATAATCAAGAAACTCATACAACTCAATACGAACCCCAGAAAGTAACCCAGTTAAAAATAGGCCAAGGAACTGAACATTTTTAAAACCCTCACCTGAAGATGTGTGTGTGTGTGTGTGTGTGTATAAACAATTTTAGAGAGGAGGAAGAGAGAGAGAACATCTATGTGAGAAAGAAACATTGATCAGCTGCCTCCCATATGCTCCCCAACCAGGGACAGAATCTGCAATCTAGGTGTGAGCCACGACCAGGTATTGAACCTGAAACCTATTCACGTATGGGCACAATGCTCCAACTAACTGAGCCACCCTGCTAGGAATGAACAGATATTTTTCCACAGAAGACATACAAGTGGTCAACAGGGACATGAAATAGTACTTAATATCATTTATCATTAGGGAAATGCAGAAAACCACAATGATGCCACCTCACATCTGTTAGAATTGCTTAAATTATAAGTGCTAATCAGGATGTGGAGAAAAGGGAGCCCTTGTATACTGCTGGTGGTAATGTAAACTGGTATAGGCTCAATGGAAAACAGTATGGAGCTTCCTCAAGAAATTAAAAAATAAAACTAGGGGAATGGGTGGGTGGGGAGGGGGGACAGAGGGGAGCAAAAAAGGGATGGATGTAATACAACAACAATAAAATTAAAAAAAAAAAAAAGCTACTTTATGATCCAGTAACCCCATTCTGGGTATACTCAGAATTATCCTGAAGAGACTACTTATCCTCTCATGTTTATTGAAGCATTATTTATAATAGCCAAGGTATGGAAACAAACTAAGTGGTCAGCAATGAATGAATCACAAAGAAAATGTGATTTAAGTAAATCTACAATAGAATATTATTCAGCCTTAAAATGGAAGGAAATCCACCAACATGGAAGAACCCGGAGAGTGTTATGGAAGTGAAATAAGCCAGGTACCTCATGGTATTACCATCAGGTGAAATTAAAAAAAAAAGAAAAAAAAAAAGGTTGAACTCAAATAGTAAAGTGGTGGTGCCAAGGGCTGGGGCATGGGGAAAACAGGAAGATGTTGGTAAAAGAGAATAAATTTTGAATTATAAGATTAATAGGGTCTGAGGATCTAATGTATAACATGGTGACTATAGTTAATACTGTATTGTATAACTAAAATTTGTTAAGGGAACAGAAATTAAGTATTCTCACCAAAAAAGGGTAAAAATATGAACATGTGAAGTGATGAATGTCTCATTAACTTGATCTTTTGAAATCCTTTCACAATATATACTATATCAAATCACCATTCTGTATACTTTAATATATTACAATTTTATTTGTCAGTCGTACCTCTCTGAATAAAACTGGAAAATACACACACAGACCATGTAGAAAAACATCACACCTTTTCTCTTTATGGTATCTCTACGTTCTCTATCATCTCCATGGATTTTATAAAATAATCCCAGAACAAGGCAAAAGTGTGAATCATCTTTTTCTTCCTGACTTATTCCTCACCCCTTTGCTTAGGACATTGCTATGCACAAGAATGTCATCCCCTGTGTCCCAGCACATCTGAGTTTCTTTAACAGAAATGCCTTGCATGTTTTTGAAAAATGTCATGAGGCCCAAGGCAATAAAGTTCAACAGACTTGAGCTGTAATCTTCTCCTAAGGAAATGGTTGGGATGCCAAGATGCCTTTTGACTTTGAATTCACAGCAGGGCTTCATTTGTAAAACTTCTGTCCAAACTTTAAATGACAACAGCTGTGATATGGAGTCCAACACACTCATTTATAAAATTTCCCATAAATTAAAAAAAATTAAACAATGGGGAATTTCAACCCATGACCAATTAGCAGGGAACAGGCAATTCTAAAACATTTAAGAGCTATTTATTATCTTACAAAATGTTTACACATTTTAGTGCATGTCTCAAACCTGAGTGTCAGTCAAATACTGATTGCAAAATATAAATATAAAATTCTTTGCAAAGCACGTTAGAGACATTCTAAGTTAATTAGGTTGAAAAGTGGAAAAATTTTAAAACAGTAAGCCTACAACTATTGACGTAGCAATAGCATTCCGGAATAGTGTGGTTATCTATTGGGGAATCTACCCATAACTACACATCCTGAAGTTCCTGGTGCTTTTGCCACATAATAGCAATGTAGTTATAGAGAGACCAGGCAATTTATAAACTTGCAAGAACTTGAATACTATACATGTATTATTCTGAACTTTGCTATGCAGTTTTCCTTTAATTTTCCTGCTACAATTAAGAGTGAGCCCTGCAATCTTAATTTCCCATTCCCCTTAATTACTCATACTTTCTATCTGCATACCTTTGAACTGTCATGGGCAGCATTCCTGTTTCAGAAATGCTGGACTCTCAAAAATGATATATTTAAACTTTAAAGAAAAAAAATGGAAAGGCACAACTGTCTTATGCACAAATATTATAAACTGACTTTTTTTTAGAGTTTAGTAGACATAGCTCAGAAAAAAAAATCTGAACTGTCCAAACATTGAGAACATTTGCAACTCCTACATAGGGACAAAAATTAAAACTACCAAAGCTGAAAATACCTCTTTGTATTTCATATTACTTTGCTGCTCAAAAATGTTAGCTTCGTTCTGACCATTACAGGATAATAACCAAACTCTTCTTCCTGGCCTGTAAACCCTCCACACTGGGTACAGACCCAGCTCCACACTCAACCGACCATATGACCCCTCTTGCTACAAGCTTTGTATCTCATCTTCTGTTGGACATCATAGTTATTCCTACCACATCTAATAACCTTAGGAATATTGTCTATGCCTTGTTTTGTCATTTTTATTGCCCCCCTTGGCATCTCCAATACATTGTCCCTCAATATATCTTCCTACCCTTGCCAAGTATAGTACTAAGCACAAAACAAACAAAAGGACTCTTATTGTAGTTTCAGCCTCAGGTTATATTTTAATGCTAAATAAATTTACACAGCCATAGAGAATGTACCAAAGTTTTGAATACCAGGTTATTTAACATGTGTCACGATTCCCATTAGGATAGAAGGTGGGTGCCAGGGGACAAATAATATTAAACTTCAAGTTTTTGAGACTGGCCTCAGTCTACTTCAATTTTTTTTTTTTAAAGAAATTCATTTGCATTTATTTGCTTTTCAATAAGTTTAAATCCTTGAGTGGAAGAGCATTACATGAATTCTGTGTTCAATGGCCTTAGCTGGACAGTTACTTCAGAATTTAGCAGGAACCAGGCCATTGTCTCCATGAACACGGGACGAGTTACCCTTCCCCAAATGAGTGGGTTTGTTTGGTTTGCCACCAGGAGTCACTGTTGTTCTTTGCTTTGTACACATAAATATATCTCTGACTGCATTTAGACAGAGTTCAGTTTCATCTGGAGCATAAACACCTTCAATTTTAAGAAGCGCTGTGTGTTACCTCTGATTTTGGAGGCCCCACTTACAGCTATCATAAATGGCCTTGGAGCACAGCTTTCCACATATTTGTCATTACAGAAGTCCTGTTACCTGTAATGACCTGCAGGCCACTACAGGATGCAAGATGGCAGAAAAAGCCACTACAATTTTGTATGCCTGGAAACTAGAGCCCTCCCCTTGCCACAGTACCAACAGCTAACATTGACTGAGTGCTTATTGAGTATCAGATGTTTCAATTATGAATTTACACCAGTTATTTCATTTAATTTTTACAACATCTCTAGGAGGTAGATACTATAATTATTTGTATTTTGTTGATGAAGTAACTAAGTCATTCACAGATTAAATAATTGACTGGGGTTACATTATTATAAATGTAGGTGCCAGGATTCAAAACCAGGCAGTTTTACTACAGCATTTGTGCTTTAAATCTCTATGTTTCCTTTCTTTCTTTCTTTTTTTAATCTATGTTTTCTTGACTCTTAAATGCAATAGGGTATGGAACCAAATCTAAAAATGGCATCTGTGGAAACATACAAGTTAGGGAAACGAAGAAGTCTCTTAGTAATTATAAATAATATTCTCAAGATAGCTGAAAACTGTATGTACTACACTTACGAAAAAGCAATTGAACATTTAAAATATAATTGCTAACATCAAAATGTAATGAAAGAATTAGAAGATAATTTTTGTCATCTCTTCAGGAATTAAAAATAATTATTTATTTGAGAGAGGGAAAAGGAGAGAGAAAGAGACGGAGAGAAATGGTGATGTGACAGAGAAACAATTATCTGTTGCTTCTCATGTATGCCTGGATAGGGAACTGAACCTGCAACCCAGGCACGTGCCCTGATTAGGAGTCAAACTGGTAACCTTTCATTTTGCAGGATGACGCACAACCAATTGAGCTACACCAGCCAGGGCTTCAGGAAGTTTAAAAAAATTAACAACTATAGAGGCTCAGGTCAATATTTCTAAAATATGCCTCAGGAGAGTGCTGGAAAGAGAACACAGAAAGTAAAGGTAGGAGAAAGAAAAAGAAATAATGAAGAGTTTAGTCCTTATTTGCAAAGGGTGTCAAATAGGATAAATGAAAAGATGTTTGGTAGAATGTATAAAATGTGGTATAATGATATAAAGGAACACCACATGGAAATGAAAATATAAATGATAACTATATCCATCATCATTGCTCAATTTCCCAAACACAATTTTGAGGCAAAGAATTAAGACAAAAAGAGTATGTCACCACCACCATCATCATCATTATCAAATTGTCAGTACTGAAACATATCTTCTTGATTAACATTAACTTCTACTTCTATTTATCCCATCAAAGCACATAAAGGGAAACGTGCTACTACAATGCAGGATTTTCAAAAGTCTACCACAGCAATGTCTAAGAACAGCTTAAGTTAAAAAGAGATAAGATAATCAGATTGATTTCATGATAAGTGCTTTAAAAGAAAATGATTTGATGTCAGAAGATTAAGGGAGTCTCTTGGGAAAAATAATGAAGGCCTTAAATATTTTTGTAAAAATGACCATCTTCAGGCTAGTGCTGTAAAAGTTAAACACAAAGTAAGCTATCACACAATTATGTCAGGAAAATTATTTTAAATACCCTTTCCTCCTGAAAATAAAACTTGGATTCCGTAAGAGTGAGCACATTTTAAATACTGTAACCTAAATATTTGTTAAAATAAAATTTTATAATTTCTTTGAAATATAATGTAATAAACACTTTCCCCACTATTTGGTATGAAATGTGAGTCCCTATTTTTAAATGAACTTACTGCTGGTGATAGTGAAAATTAGTTCCACTGTTAAGGATGTAAAGGATGCAGGAGTGGTGTCATATCCCTATATTTAATTCTCTAGTCTGGTGCCTGCAGAAACCAGACAGGTCCTGGAGAATGCAAATGTTTCATAGCAAGTTCAACCAAGTAGTAGCTCCAATGCGTGGCTAGTAACAAAGATGAGTGTCTTTGCTAAAGCAGATTATCATGGCTTTAAGTATACTGCATGCAAGCACTGATTTGGTGAATACATTCTTTTCCATCCCTGTCAGAGAGGAGGACCTGAAACAGTCTGAATTCATATGAATTGAACAATGGTAAACATTTAAAATTTGCCTCAAGTATATGTTAACTAAATCCCTTCCCATACAAATTTAGTCTGAAAAAGTTAGGACCATCTGAATATCATATAGAACATTATACTGATTTATAATATTGATTATCTACTAACCAGGTCGGATGAGCAAGAAGTGGCTACTCTGTTGGAAACCTCCATATGTGCTATGGAGGATGGGAGATAAACCTTATGGAGGTTCTCGCATATTCAACATTTGTGACTACTGCACTGACTCATACCTGGTGACATACAAGTTTCCAGCTCTGAGTGGGACCTACAGCAAGAAAGGACTCTAGTAGACACAGAAATCAATGAGCCCTGTTTCTCATCACACCCAAAGACCCACTTGGAGAATCTGTACCTCCCACTGCTGTAACTCTGAGCTCTGTAATGTTAGAAGTTTACTCCCCAAAGGAGACACATTTCTACCAGGGGACAAAACAGGAATCCCACTAATCTATACATTACAGCTATCACCAAGGTACTTTAGACACGCAATGCAGACAGGGAAAGAGCAGCCATTTTGGCAGAGATAACTAAATCTGAATGCTAGGCAGAGGCGGGGCCAATGTTACATAAGAGCAAGGAGGAATATGTTTGTCACCCAGGTAAGTCCCTGGTGCATCTTAGAACTTCCTTGCCAAATTCTGATAGAAAAGGAGTAAGTGCATCCACCCTGAGCTGAAAGAAATGGTGACCAGGGACTTTAGACCCCTCCAGGGTGAGGACTTGGGTCTTACTGCCAAGGAAGCCTCTGAAAACAACAGAAGGGCGTCAGGAGTGGGTAGCAGAGAAGGGAGATAAGTAACATCTGCAATCTTACAATCAGCTACAGCAGCAGGGGCTGAAGTTTTCCCCACTAACCTTTTTCTAGGTTTCTTCCAGCAAGAGAGGTACGCTAGAATTCTAAAGGAACTGTTCCTGAATACACATGAAGATGTGGAGCCTAGGAGCACAAGGGTGAACATACCAATGCCCTATCCAGATACCCCTTCAAGAAGAGACATGTTGTCCCATGACTGCTCGTGCCGTCAACAACCCCTTCTTGGGTGGCTTCTGTTCAGTGAGTGATTAGGATGTGGGTATAAGGGCCGAATCACTTTTGGCTTAATGTGGGACAACTCCAGCTTGGGAACGCTGGGTTATCTGAAGCCATCCCTGGGCCCACAGAATTGCTTGACTTTTCCTTCTGTCCAATTCCACTTCTTTTCCTTCCCTTCCACAGGTATGAATCCCAACAGTACTCCTAACAAAGATCCTTAGCGCTGGACTCTGCCTCAACATCGGTTTCCAGGCTGAAACAGCTTCCTAGTACAGTAGCAGCAAGCGCACCTTTGCCTTGGGTTCTGTTTTCTGGGGAACCCAGGCTGGAACAGATCTGTAGATTGAAAAGATCAGTATGGCTACAGGATAATAAATGGGTTTGAAAAGGAACAAGAATTGATGTCAAACGAGTTCTTAAAAAGGTACACAGCATTCTAGGTGGGATAAATGGTAGTTTTGATTAGGGTATTAGAGGTGGAGATGGAGAGAAGTGAATTGAGTTAAAATGTTTTTACAAGGTAAAAATCAATATAACTTGGTGCTGGGGTTGAGGCATAAAATGTCAAGGATCTTTCAGGTTTTTGTTTATATAGCTGAATCAATGATGATGCCTTTGCCAAGACTGGAGCAAGGGAAGGCTGAGGGGTCAAGGGGATGGAGATCATGAGCTCAGTCAGTAACTATTAAAGTTGAAGTGTCTTTGAGATGTGAAAGTAAAATATCAGGTAGTCAGATGAATACATGGGTGTAGAGCTCAGAGGAAAGGTCTAAGGTAGAGAAATAAACTTGTGATTTAACAACATACAAGTGGTAATTCAAGTTGTGGGTGTAGAAGAGATCATCTTTGAAGAGGGTATAGAATGAGATAAAGAAAAACAAACATGTTTGGAAAAACTGGAGGCCAAGTAAAGAAGGGTGAGCTTTCAATGATGGAGAAGGAACGGCCAGATGGAAGGAGGATACGGAGGAAATGCTTCATCACGGAGGGCAAGGAAAGAAAGTGGTTCAAAAGAACCTCTAATTGATAAACTGCTTCCTCAATCTTCAAAGCAAGGAAAAGCTGGTGGACTTAACCATGAAGCGATAACATTAATAATTTACATAGTTTACTCAGTTTCAAAGTAGCTCCTATACTGTATATTTTGTTTGCTTTCCTTTGCAGTCCCTTTCCCCAGAGGATATACATGAGTTCCTGTGAGGAAAAAATAAATTGTAAATCATTTAGAAGGACTAACAAATAAGGAAAACCTGAAGAAAAGCTTCCTTCAACATTAGAAAGCCTTCTTGTGTTTAAGTCAGGTTATATAGAAAAAAAGTTCTTCATAGCATTTTAAATCCATGTATTATTATACTGCATTTCTAATATTAGCAAATAAAATAATCAAATATTTATATAACCAATTATCACAAATAACTAGAGATAATTTTCTTTATCATTTATACTGTGGAACTAATGATAGCATAAAAGCAGGGAATAATTTATCTGGCTCTTAGTTTCAAGAATATTTTGGAATGCCATTGTAAATAGTAAAAAATGAAAATTGGCAGGAAACATTTAAATTATGACTATAATTGCTCAGCAGCATTATTTACAAAAATATTTTTAAAGTCAAAATCAGGTTCAAATTTTTTTGAAAGTCAAAATACAATGAATGAAATACATGAAAGCAAGACTCACTCAACCACATCTAATCATCCTTAAAGATAAAAAAGCAAAGAATTATTAACTTCATGGCTAAATATACTATTTTTCTGAAGCACTGATAAGAAAGACATTCAGTAAAATGTAAAGTGTTGCATAAGGTCAGGGTAGTAACATGAAAGCAGTCCTGGGAATCCTAAGAAAACAATTGCAAGTCCTGAACTTCTTTCTTTAAAAAATTGGTTTATAAAATTTTTAAACTGAATTTATTGGAGTTACATTGGTTAATAAAATTATATAAATTTCAAGTTGAACTTGTTTCTTAACAACAACATTAAAGTAGACACTGGTCACAAGATTAATTCCCTCTAGATTGGCTTTGGCCTTCTGAAATCCTCAACCCCATTTTCACTGCCAAAGGTCACTACCAATAACCCCTTCCTTGCCAACCAAGAGGATAATGTTTAGATATTTAATTTAATCTTCTTTTTATTTAAAAACTACTTCCCTGTGAAAAACTCACAAATTTCCATCTCATAAAAAACAGGTAAGCAAAAAGAAAGAAAAAAATTTTGTTATAAATAACATGGTCTTTACACAGCCAATGTACCATTTTGGTGTCTATAGCCATTATTTTTCTTAATTATAAATTACATATTTATTCATATAATGCAACTTATTCTTAAACTAACTTTCTTCTTTGGCTTCCGCGACTCCACTTTCTCTTACATTTGCTCTTACATATTAATGACATTTTGTCTCAATATCCTTTATAGGCTTTCATTATTCTGCCCATCTCTTAAATGTCAATAGTTCTCAATTTTTTCTCCCTAAGACCTCTTTTTTTATAGTTCCTGCTTCCCTTAGGCTGGCCCAACCTTTTCTGTGGAATGAAGTGCAACCGAAATCTGTCTTCTCAGCCTAAGCCACCCTCTTCCCTCCAGCTGACTGGACACCTCAAACCTGATGTCTTGCAAAAACCTCAATCTCAGTGTATCTTAAACTCAAGTATCTCTGCTCCCTCCTTGTGCCTTCAAGCCCAATATTCTTCCATTCTACTTGGTAAAAAAGACCAGATTTGATTCAGTCACCTAACCAGAAACCTTTCTATCACATCATACCCTCACATTCAATCAAGTGTCAAGCTGATGCTTCCAACATGAACTTCCTTCCATCTACCCAAAAAATACCTTTAGTTGAACTAGGCGTATTGTGTTAAGGCTGTAAATTAAATTTATATAATCAATGTCCACTTGTATCTTAATCAAATACTGTTAATTCTCTCTTTATCACATTTGACATCTATTCCTTGTTCTTCATACTTGTTACTTTTGTTTCATTAGGGCTGAAACTTATTTACTCTTACCAATTCCTGAGCCTTTGGGGGAATTCTACAGTCTAAGTCAGAATGCTTCACTGTTTTCATAGCCTTCTCTCCATCCTACTAATTCCATATCCTGGAGTATCATTATAAATAGTTAAAAATAAACAAAACAGACAAATTTTGAATTGTAAGACTATAATTGCTCATCAGTATTATTTACAAAAATCTTTTTGAAAGATAAAATGTTCAAATCTTTTTGAAAGCCAAAATAAAATGAATGATATACATGAAAGTACTCTTGTTAAGTCAGTTACCATTCAACCATTTGCTTTCTGTGTGTAACTTTTCTAAATAACATACAAATATATAAAATAGAAAGAATTTAGGTAGCTAGGACTGCTCCAGGAAATGCAGAAAGAGCTACAAAGGTGTTGGGCAGGAGGAAAAGTGTCAAGGCTATTGGAAAAAAGAGGAATCCTTTCTGAAGAAAAGAGATCAGGAATACCTTCTTAAAAAAAAAATCCCATGAGAAAATAGGCAGAATTGAGAAGGGGGAAAATTTATTCTAAGTTGGTGACTAAGGTTTGGACTGGAGTAGAGGGTAGAGGGCATAGAAGAGAAAGGCAGGAGCCAGGCCAAGCTCATGTTACAGAGACTTTTGAGTGTAGTCTGTAAGATCTAGTATAGGTACTCTGGGTGCCAGCATGAGCTAAACAGATCATTAATTTAGCACATGTAAGTCTTAGTATATCTGTAAAAATCTAGTCTGTCTTTCAGAATCTGGAAGAAATTAATGAAATTCTAGAAACATACAACCTACTAAGATTGAATCATGTAGAAATGGTATCTTAAAAGACCAATGATCAGTAAGGAGATTGAAAAAAATTTCCCAACAAACAAAAGTCCAGGACCAGATGGCACCATATTTGAAGAAGAATTAATAGCAATAATTTTCAAACTATTCAAAAAAGAGAAGAGGAGAGAACACATCCAAACTCATTTTATACGGCCAGCATTACCTTGATACTAAAACTGAATAAGGATACCACAAGAAAAGAAAATTACAGGCCACTACCCCTGATGAAAATGAATGCAAAAACCTTCAACAAAATGTTAGCAAACAAAAATTCAACAAGACAGTGAAAGGGTCATACACCATGATCAAGTGGGGTTTATTCCAGGAATGAAGGATGGTTCAACAATGGCAAATCAGTCAATATGATATGTTACTTTAACAGAATGAAGGACACAGATCATCTCAACAGATGCAGAAAAGCATTTGACAAAATTCAACATCTATTTATGATATAAAAAACTCTCAACAAAGTGAGTACAGAGGGAATGTACCTCGATATAAAAAGACCAGGTATAAGAAGCCCACAACTAAAGTTATACTCAGTGGTGAAAAGCTAAAAGCCTTTTCTCTAAAATCAGGAACAAGACAAGGATACTACTCTTGCCACTTTTATTCAACCTAGTAGTTCTAACTCAGGGTGGAAGAGGAAGAGCAAAAAAACAAAAAATGCAAACAAAAAATAGTTACCTATAAGAGAGCTCCCATCAGACTGTCAGCTGACTTCTCAATAGAAACTTTGCAGGCCCGAAGGGATTGGCAAGAAATATTCAAAGTAATAAAAAGCAAGGACCTACAACCAAGATTATCCAGCAAAACTATTATCTAGAATGGAAGTGCAGATAAAGCATTTCTCAGAGAGGAAAAAGCTAAAGCAGTTTGTTACCACCAAACCAGTATTACAATAAATGTTAAAGGGTCTTCTTTAAGAAGATGAAGAAGAATGAGATGGAGAAAAAGATTAAAATTATAAATAATAAAATGATCTATGTATATGTATCTATTAACAATTACTTTAAACGTAAATGGTTTAGATTCTCCAATCAAATAAAATATGACCCTTACACATATTATCTGAAATGAGTCTGTCTACAAGAGACTCATTTCAGATAAAGAAACATCGACATAGAATTAAAGGGATGAAAATAGATATTTCATGAAAAGAAAAAAAAAGTTCAATAGTCATACCTATATCAGACAGAAGAGATTTTAAAACAAAGGCTATAACAAGAGATAAAGAAGTACCTAGCATTTCCCCTTCTGGCTTTTATCCAGAGAAACCTCAAACACATATGTTCGCTGTAGCATTCTTTACAATAGCCATGATATGGAAGCAACCTAAGTTCCATCAGGATATGGATGGAAAAAGAAGTGATGCATGTATGCAATGGAATATGATTCAGCCATAACAAAGAATAAAATCTTGCCATCTGCATCAACATGAATGGATCTAGAAGGTATTGAGCTGAGTGAAACAAGTTGGATAAAGAAAGCCAAATGTTATATGATTTCACTTATATATGAAATCCAAATAACAAAATAAACCAACAAACAGAACAGAAATAGATTCACAGCTACAAAGAACATTTTGATAGTTCCTAGATGAAAGACATGGGCGGGGGAGTAGGGAGATGGGTGAAAAAGATGAAGGGATTAGGAAATACAAATTAGTAGTTACAAAATAGTCAAAATATAAAGTATACCATATAAAGTAGAGTCAATAATATTGTAATAACTATGCATGGTCTCAGATTGGTAATGGTTTATCAGGGTGATCCCTTCATAAATTATATAAATGTCTCATCATTAAGGTTGTATACCTGAAATTAATATAATATTGTATATCAACAGTAAAAATATTTAAAAATAAATAAAAGTTGAAGAAAAATTAATTCCACTTATAATTACATCAAAAATAACAAAGTACCTGAGAATAAAGATGGCCCAGGATGTAAAAGACCTGTATGCTGAAGACTATAAGAAAAATGATTAAAGAAACTAAAGAAAACACAAATAAATGGAAAGATATCCACATTCATAGATTGGAAGAATTAATATTGTTAAAATAGCCATACTACCCCAAACCATATACAGATTCAATACAATCCCTATGAAAATTTCAATGTCTTTTTTTTCACAGAAATAGAACAATCTTAAAATTTATACGGAACCACAAATGACCCAAAGCAATCTTGAGAAGTAACAAATGTGTAGGTATCATGCTTCTTGATTTCCAACTATATTATAAAGCTGTAGTAATAAAACACTATGGTATTGACTAAACAATAGACATACAGATCAATGGAAAAGAACAGACAGTCCAACTGACCACATATAAATGGTCAATTGATTTATAACAAAGGAGTCAAGAATATACAATGGGAAAAACAAAGTCTCTTCAATAGGTAGTTCTGGGAACCTGGACAGCCAAATGCAAAAGAATGAAACTAGACCACTAACTTACACCATATATAAAAATTAACTCAAAATGGATTAAAGGCTTGAATATAAGACCTGAAACCATACAACTACCAGAAGATAACATAGGCATATCAGCTTTGGCAATGACTTTTTGGATTTGACACCAACATCAAAGCCAAAAGAAGCAAAACTAATCGAGTGGGATACATTACACTAAAAGGCTTTTACACAACAAAGCAAGCCATCAACAAATGAAAAGGCAACCTACTAAGTGGGAGAAAATATCTCCAAATCATATATTTGATAAAAGGTTAATATACAAATAAATACGGAACTTATATAACTCAATAGCGAAAAACCAATCATGGACATGGACAACAAGTGGGATTGACTTTGTGGGGGAGTGGGTGGGTGGGGAAGGTGACAGAGAGGAGTAAAAAGTGGATGGATGTAATACAACAACAATAAAATTAAATTAAAAAAAAAAAGGAAAACCCCAAGCAATCTGATTTAAAAACCACAATGAAATATCATCTCATACTTTTAGAATGGCTATTATCAACAAAACAAGAAATAATAAATGTTGGCAAGGGTGTGGAGAAAAGGTAACCCTTGTACACTGTTGGTGGGAATGTAAATTGGTTCAGTTATTATGCAAAACGGAACAGTATGAAGGTTCCTTAAGAAATTAAATAGAGAAGTACCATATGATCCAGTAACTTCACTTTTGGATATTTATATGAAATTAAAACACTAATTGGAAATGAGATATGCACCCCTACGTATATCACAGTATTATTTACCATAGCCAAAACACGGAAGCAACCTCAGAGTCCTTCAATGGATGAATGGATAAAGAAAGTTATACACATGTATAATATTCTTCAGCCATAAAAAGAAGGAAATCCTGCTACTGCAACAACTTGAATGAACCTTGAAGGTATTATGCCAAGTGAAAAAAGTCAGACAGAGAAATGAGTTTCACTGTTATGTGAATCTAAAAACAAACCAGCCAAGTAGAACTCGTGGATAACAAAGAATAGATTGGGGGCTGCCACAGGTGGGGAGTGTGCTTGTGGATGCAATGGGTTAAGGGGGCCAAAAGGTACGAGTTTTCAGGTATAAAACAAAGTACAGCATGGTTACTGTAATTATAAGGTACTGTATATTTATAAGTTGCTAGATTTCAAACTTATCACAAGAAAAAGTTGTAACTGTGTAGAGATGAATGGAATTAGATTTATTGTAGTGATCATTTCGCAGTATCTACAGATATCAAATCATTATGCTGTACACCTAAAACTAATGTAATGTTATATGTCAATCACATCTCAAAAATAAACAAAACCAAAACTATTCTGTTTTTCAGAGTATACACCTACAAGAAATTTATAATCAGTCTGCAGATGATTACTTTGTTCTACGAGTGATAAGCTCTTTACCTTCTTTCACATGTGAAAGAAGACATTACTTGAACCATCTTTTATGACTTTATTTTTCCCCCCTAAGATTTTAGTGCTGTGTAGAAAAACAGGACTGCAAAGTACTGGGTTTAAGACTAGCAGTAGGAGGCCAATTTCCTGAAACAAAAGCCATGGGCTGGTAAAGAGTGTTCTTGGTTGTGGTGCCCAGTACCTTTATTTCAGAACATCAGGGGGTATGTAGTGGGGAGAGGCCATGTTTTTCTACTGCTTCATGTAGTCTGTTCAGGGCTCCACTACTGCATCTTCTCTTAATCTTCCCACTTGTTGCGCAAAATGCCATGCTTCCCTCTGTCTCTTCTCCAGTTGGTTTCTCTTCTCTTCGTAGTCTACCTGCCTATCATAGTGGTTCACAAAAATTGGTTCCCTAGGCCAGCAGCCTCAGTTTGACCTGAAGACTTTATTAATATGCAAATGGTCAGGCTCCACTCCAGATTTATAGAATCAGAGATCTGGGTGTGTTTTTACTAGCTCTTCAGCTACTGTAATGCATGCTAAACTTTCAGAATTACTGGCCTACATTGGACCACTGTTGTTTTTTCTGACATAACTATGACAACATTTTGGAAAAATAGGCCAATATCTGACTTGTTTTAAGATTCAGGTGAATGTGTGAAATATTTTGTGTCACTCAAAGTATTCTGCATTTGTTTAAAGTAACTAGCACCAAATTCTTTAGCCCAAAATCTAAGAGTTTCAAAAAATAAGTTTATTTTACTTAGTTTATATTTATATGTCTTCATTCTTTCAACCAATGCATATGGGCCTACAAAATGATAACCCGTATATAGTCCCTGCCATTGGAGTTGCTCTGTCTTCAAAGGATTTATAAGATGATGGAACATAGGCAGGCCCAATAAGAGCTAATGCAAATGAGCGTGTTTAATGTTTCACAGAAGAAGCAGAAAGAGGTGTTAAGGGCACAGAGATGAGGAAATGATTCCAAAACAGCAGTTAGAAAAGGCTTTATGAAAAAGCAGCTTCTGAGCTGGACTGGAAGGTGAATAGGCTATGAGCATAAATTTTCTTCTTTCACGTCATTCTCTAATGTTTCTCTCTTACGCCATTAGTTATAGCTGTTATTTGAAGAAATATAGCACTATTTTGAAGAAATAAACACTATTTTGTTGTTTAAAGACTATATGAAGTACTGAAAAAAAGCACAGGATTGGATAAAAGACTGTATTTTATCTATTGTATGCCACTATTTGGTGCTGTGATCTTGAATAAATGACTTCACTTCTCTGGACCTTAGCATCTTCATCTAGAAAAGAACTGGAACTCAGAGATCTCAATGACCTTTATTTTTATTTCTTGTCTAAACTTTTTTGAATTCTATTTATGATTTCCACTGGTTCAATTATTAAAATATTCATCAAGAAAAGGAATGCCTTTTGGGGGCCTATCTAGGGAAATATCCTCTGCAAATACTTTGGCTACAGAGTAGATTCTAGAAACTAGTTGTATGAAGTTTTCAGAATGCAATGTTAATCTCAAAACATACTCATGAGAGACCACATTGAGAAAGAGTGCCTTTAAAATTACATTACTTCATCTCTAACGAGAAGTGTCTCAAAAGGCCATGGCAAGTGGTCAAAACCCTAGCTGACCAACTTTCTGATGTGTTGATAAAAAAGTCATTCCTCAAACTGCAAAACCTATTCTGAAACATACCCTAATTAAAACAACAACAACAAAACACATAAGGCCAGAAGTGCATTCCACAATGGAGAGACAGCCTAAGAGACTTACTTAAATTAAGTGGAAGAATTCTTGATATAGTGAGAGATTTTGGGGGAGATTAGACTCTGAAAGTATGTCCAGAATACAGTATTCCAGACCAAATATAATTTTTAGGGCACAGGAACATAATGAAACCTGTTTACTATAGTTGTGAAATTTTAAACTTGTCAAAAGTTGAGAAATTTTAAAAAATGAAAAGCTACTGGCCTGTGAACCCAAAGGTCGCTGGTTCGATTCCCAGTCAGGGCACATAACCAGGTCGCAAGCCAGGTCACAAGCCAGGTCCAAGACTGGAGGCGGGTGAAAGGCAACTATACATTGATGTCTCTCTCTCTCTCTCTCTCTGCCTCTCTCCCTACCCCACTCTCTAAGAAAAAAATAAAATCTTCGAAAAAAAAAAAGAAAAAAAAGAAAAGCTATATAAGGGATATAACTTTTTGATTCTAAAATAGGTTGTAGAGCTTCATCATTGTTTAGCCTAGCTCCTCCTGGCACAAGCAGATCAAGCTGTGAATTGCAGAAAGAGGAATTTTGCAGACCATTTGGAATATACTACCTTACTGGCCAAGCGTCTGTACCTAATTGATTTTCCTCACTGTTTCAAAAGTGTTTGTCTAGCCCTGGCCGGGTGGCTCAGTTGGAGCATCCTCCCATATACCAAAATGACTGCTGGTTCAGTGTTGGTCAAGGCACAAACTGGAGGCAGCCAATCAATATTTCCCTCCCACACTGATGTTCCTCTCTCCCCCCAAAATCAATAAACATATTTTCAGGTGAGAATAAAAGAATAAAATAATAATTTTAAAAAAGCACCTCTCTAATTCATGGCTCCAGGCGCCTGTCTTAAGCAGACCAGAAGGTTTAGCAGCTTGGACACTAGTACCACTACTAAAAAGTGATCTCTGGTACGGCTTTGTTGTTCTCAAGGTGTTTTTTTTTTTTTAACCAGTCTATTACCAGGGTAAAGGGAAATGAATGTAGCTAAAGTGAAGCAGGGCCACTGTCTTAGGCTGAGGCTTAAGCATGCATTTCTAGAGCAATAATGTCTGATGACATAAATATAATATGAGCCCTGGCTGGTGTGGCTCAGTAAATTGAGCAATGGCCTAAGAACCAAAGGGTTGCCAATTCAATTCCCAGTCAGGGCACATGCTTGGGTTTCAGGCTATGTCCCCAGTAGGGAGTGTGTAAGAAGCAACCACATATTGATCTTTCTCTCCCTCTCTTTCTCCTTTCCTTCCCCTCTCTAAAAATAAAAATCTTTAATAAAATAATAATATATATGTATATATAAAATGTGAGCTATATGTACTATTTAAAATTCTAGTAGCATGATTTAAAAAAGAAAAACAGGAAAAATTAGATGTAATAATACATTTTATCCAACCCAATATATTTGAAATACAATCATTTCAATTTGTAATCAATATAAAAATCATTAATGAGATATTTACACTCTTTTTCTAAGCCTTAATAGGGGCCCCAACTGGGGACTGAACCTGCAATCCAGGCATATGCCCTGACTGGGAATTGAACTGGCAACCTTTTGGTTTGTGGGACAATGCCCAACGGACTGAGTCATATCAGTCAGTGCCTGTTTTACGCTTTGCTTTTCAATAAGCATTCTTGACTAAAACTCTTAGCATCCTAGGTGTCAAGGGGCCCTTCCTCAAAAAAGACATTTTCTAAGAAAAACTTGGGTTCTGGTAAATATGTGTATACAAATATTGTAAACAATGGCAAAGAGGGAAATAGAACTATCTTTTGGGAGTACTGGTAGTAAGCATAGAAACCCAAGACACTTTAACAGAAAGCAGAAGTTTCTAAGAGTAAAACAGAGAAATAAAATATACAAACTCAATAACTTAATTATTTTAGCAAAAAGTAATTAGAAATGGAAGTGTGAAAAGTGCTCTGTTCCCAACAGCATTATAAACCATAAAATACTAAGAAAAAGGGGATGGATGTAATACAACAACAATAAAAATTAAATTAAAAAAATACTAAGAAATCCATTTAACAAAGCAAAAACTTTGAAGAAGAAAATGTTAAAGCTTATTGACCTTAGCTGAGGCAACTCAGTTTCAGCATTAGAATGTGCTACGTTACTATATGATGTTCAGTGGCTGCAGTGCTCTATAAGCATCTTAAACCACAACAGCTTGAAACCAGAAACCAACTTCAAGGAAAAACCCCCAACACATTCAAATTTATGGAGACTGAATAACATGCTATTAAATAATGAATGGGTTAACAATGAAGAAATCAAAGAAGCAATCAAAAAAGTTTCTGGAAATAAATGAAAATGAACGCACAACAGCCCAAAACCTAAGGGACACAGTGAAGGCAGTCCTGAGAGGGAAGTTCATAGCAATACAGGCCTACCTAAAAGGATAGGAGAATCTCAAAAAAAACAACCTAACCCTATAGCTACAAGAACTAGAGAAGAACAAATAACAAAGCCCAGAGCAATTAGAAGA
This sequence comes from Noctilio leporinus, assembly GCA_004026585.1. NCBI lineage: Eukaryota > Metazoa > Chordata > Mammalia > Chiroptera > Noctilionidae > Noctilio > Noctilio leporinus. Next base: position 111,866 of record PVIW01001617.1, on the reverse strand, counting down.
AAATTATCAAGATTAGAGTAGAACTAAATGACGTAGAGACTAAAAGAACAATTCAAAGGACCAATAAATCCAGGAGCTGGTTCTTTGAAAAGAGAAAACAAAATTGACAAGTCTTTAAATAGGCTAACCAAGAAAAAATTAGAGCGAACCCCAATAAATAAAATCAGATCCTTTTCCAATTCTCTGCAAATTGCCCACTGCTTCTTCTTTACCCTAGCAGAAGATCAGAGGTTTATTTATGTATTTATTTTTAAGAAAGGACACCAGTAGCTTGGGAGGCACGGGGTCTGGATGAAGGAAATCCTGTTTTGTGACAAGCAAGGGGGTTAAGTGAATGCCAAATGTTGAGACTTGTCAACATTCCCTTCAGTTCCCAGAACTCGGGCAGCTTGCTGTCAAGGCAGGATGACATCAGAAGACAGTTAGTTCTCTGAGAAATGTGGCCAGCCAAAAAAGAAAAGGATTTTACTAAAGATCCTGAGATTAGGAGTTCAACAGAATAGCTCAACTAGGTCATGCAGTCAACAAGCTTTGTTGTGTACACATTTTTAAAAATTTTGTCATCCTTCAGTTTATTTCTTATGGAGGGTGTTCCTAAACAGAAGGGGCCACTGAGCAAAGTCATGGTTCACCATGGCTCTGCTCTGCTTTCATCCTCCATGCCCCTTTGTAAAAGAACCATCTGGGTAGCATCCATAATTGTCCTACCCTTTTCCTTCTTGGGTACCCTATCACCCTGACTGCCTTAAACAACCTCAGTTTTTCTGGGCTCTTGAAACTGGGTCAGTCATAGTCACAACCACTTTTGGACGCAGGCTCAAAGAAATTAAGTAATTTTCTCAAATCATACAGCTTGTAAATTGAAGAGGTGAATTCTAAATCTAGTGTTATGTTTTGTTTTGTTTACTCTGGCTTTAACTGATGATGCGTTCTTCAAAAACCATGGTGGTAGGTGCTCTGAATAACTAAATTTAAGTTTAGGTCAAGAACTTGTATTCTGGAAACTTGTGAATTTTTATTTTCATTTTTTAAAATAACAATTGCTACTGAAAAACTTCCACCAGGGTATTACCTTAATCATCTCAGTATGTCCAGTACTTAGTACCTAGTACATAGACTAGTACATGGTAAAAATATCAATAAATGTTTGGGGGAAGAATTGAGAAAAGAAGTAAAATATATGCCCTCATTAAGCAAAATGTATTCTGATTAATATAATCTTAATGTATCAGTCTGTTCTGGACTGCTATAAAAAAAATCCCGTGGTATGTTTTATAAACCATAGAAATTTCTTTCTCACTGTTTTAGAGGTTGAAGTCCAAGATCAGGGTGCCAGCACGGTTGGGTGAAGGCCTTCTTTGGGGTGGTAGCCTTCTCAGTGTATCCTTATGCGGTGGAAGGGGCTAGGGAACTCAGCTGGTTCTCTTTAATAAAAGCATCAATTGCATTTGTGAAGGTTCAGCCTTCAGGATGTAATCACCTCCCCAAAGTCTCACCTCCTAACATCATCACCATGGGGGCCAGGTTTCTAACATATGAATTTAGGAGGGCACATTTGGACCACAGCACTTAACAAAAGCCCCAAATCTGCTACCTCATACATACAAATTAGGCATCTGCAATACTTGAATGTCCTAAAAAATTTCCAGATTAAGTCAATCTGATACTAAAGTTTGGGTTTCCAGAAGAGAAGCTTTTCACCCCTTACTTAAAAGCCTCTATGTAACTTCCTACATTGTTCTGAATCCTTGGCCTAAGAAGCTTAATACAGGAATTATCCAGCAACCACTGAAATGGTTGGTGAATGGAATTTTCAGCTATCAGAAAATCTGAGGCCTGATTTCGAAACCTCTCTTCCTTAGTAAGGCAGGTTCCTGGTTACTTCAGAGGTACTGACATCACACCCAGCCCCTATTTAGCAGCTTACTTTTTTTGTTTTTACAATAACTTCTTCAATGAACTGAAAGTCACCGACTTACTTACATTCTGGCACAAATTTCTTATCTTGTCACAGGCTAGCACTCTGAATGGTACTGTGCTAGATCATCTTGCTATATCCTCCATGAACCTTAACTTCTCTCCCACATTTTCCACCTTCCTGTCTCAATCTACTTCATTACCTATCATTGCTTCAGATGTGTATTCTAGTTCACTATATAATTTTTTCACTGTGTCTAGTTTGATGTTTAAACTATCCCTTGAGCTTCTGTAATTATTTATCCTTGTTCACTTATTTGACCACCAAAATTTCAAATATATATCAAAGTTGGAAGAATTTTACATCAAACACCTGTATACTTACCATCTAGCGTATATCATTAACATTTTATTATGCTTGCTTTATTTTTTTATCCGTTTATCTATTAATCCTTTAACTTTAGTACTTTTCAAAGTAACAAATTATACTTCCCCCTAAAGTACTTTAGCTTGAATATTATTATAATTTAATATCTGTTTATAGGTTTTACTTTGTCAAAAACATTGGAAGACTTTATTTGTAGAGGAAAGATGGCGACAGAGTAGATGGCAGTGCTGACAGAGTTCTCAAGTGCCAGAGCAGCTGGAGGATAGGGTAGGGAGCACGAAATGTCTGCAGGTCCCTGCGAATTGGAGCAGTCAGCATCTGGACTCAGGGGTGCACAGCCCAGAGGCTGCAGAGTCCTACAGGAGAGCAGGTGAGACAGTTTGGGACCCGCTGGCCCACAGGTGGGACAAGGTCAGCTCTGGGCAGTGGCGGCTCTGCCCAAAGCGGGGGCTCTAACTGGAGACAGCTTCAGGCTCCTCAGTGAATAGAAATCTAAGCAGTAAAGTGTGGGCAGTGAGCACAAACTCGGGGAGACTGAGGAATTGAACTCCTGCAGGGGAGGGACTGTGTGAGAGCCGAGAGCCCTGCTCCATGCTCTGGAGGCTGAGAGAGAGGAAGCACCTCCCGGGGCCAGAAGAGGAGAGACCTGTGGGGAGCAGAAGTGGGGGAGCTAGGAAGTGCACCCGCCAGGGCAGCAAGAGGGCTGAAAATTGTGCTGCTGTGCCACCTGGGGAGAGGGCAGCTTGGAGCCCCAGTGAGAAGGGAGGTCCAACCCCGCGCAGGCTCCCATGGAAACCGCAGCTTGAAACTGCTCGCCAGGAACTTGCTGCTGGTGCAACTGGCACGCCCATTGCAGGCGGTAAAAAACTCCTTGGAGAGCTAGACAGGGAGGAGTAGCCATCGGCCAGCACACAGCTCAGGCTCCAATATAGAGCCAGGTACACATCGAGGCATAAACCTTCTTGGAAAGCTGGAGGAAAAGGGTTAGCCATTGCTAGTGCTGTCTCTACAGGGCTCTCCACAGAACCAGAGGTCCATCAAACACAGTGAAAACCTTCACAAAGAGCTGGCCAGGGAGGGCTAACCATCACCCGCAAACTAAGCTGTGCCCTGCTCCCCCACAGGGAGCCAGGAGCTCATAGCAGACATGGGCTGCAAAAACCTTCTTGAAGAGCTGGAGGTGGGGGACTAGCCATCGCTAGAGCAAACTAAGTTGCGGGCCATCCCCCCTTGGAGCCAGGTGTCCATCGCAGGCAGAAACCTCCCCAAGGAGCTGGAGGGGGAGGAGTAGCCAATGACACCACAAAAGCATCTGCAGTTTTTCACACAGAACCATCCAGAGAAGGGAGGGCCCCAAAACTCCGACAGTGCAAAAACCCAGCTAGGCTACTGGAGGCTGAGCCTACTAGGGGTGTGGTACTCAGAATCAGCCCTGACTGTAACAGCAACAGGCCCTGACATTCCAAGACCACACAGCCTGACCGTATACTGCAGAGACTTGATCAAGAAAAAGAGGCAGACCTAGGAAATGGATTGCTACTCATCTCAAGCACCTCAGTTACACTGAGAGCTATAAGAACTATCAATCCCTAACATATCCTTTTCAGAAGTTACTTCCAACCCTCACAATTAGTGCATTTTAAGTAAATAATGTTTATATCGTAGTGTATCCCAATTCTCATATTTTTACTCCCCTCCTCTCAATTCATCCAACTACCCAAGATCCTCCTCCCATTCTTGTTTTAAAGTCTACTTACTCTCCTGCTATAACTCATTCCCAGTCCTCAATCTAAGTATTCCTTCCCTTCCCAGCCTCTTAAAACTTTTTTTTTTGTGTGGGTGCGCTACTAGGGACTACACCTTATTTATTTATTTTTCTGCTAAAAACACATAGGTCCTGGCTCCACCTTAACCAATCAGTGCTCATTGAGGGTGGACAGGGAGGCAGATGTGATAACTATATATATAGGTTTACACTGTTCACTCACACTTGAGGCATTCTGATATCCCCCCTCCCCATTTCTACATGAGAGATAAATTGGCTTTCTTTCTCACATCCCTACTATCTTTGCTACCCTTTTGCACCCTTCAAAACTATCTATACTTAAGTCAACTTAATCATTGTTCCCCTCTTATAACAGTTTTATCATATCTACATCCCTATTAAGACTGGCTCAGTTGAAGCTGAGGATGTGATTAAAAGTGGGGGTTACCTTGGAGGGAATGGGTATTTAGCTAGGTTCATAGGCAGTTGAAAGGGAGATTAAAGGGAAAAGATATCTCCTTTCTCCTTTATGGTTATTTTGCCTGGACTGATGGTTCTATTTTAGGAGCAACTCAAAAACAGTATATGGGAATATCTAGTGTAAAAGGAAACAGAAACAGTGCTAATAAACAAAGTAATTGTTTCTGTGAATTGTATGAAGATTCTCAAAGCAAATAATAAAATCTGGTGTAGAATAATAGAAAAAAAAAAACCAGTATATGAGATGTGTAGAATGAGTGTCCCTCAATCAGCCAATTGGAGTAAAACGAGCAACATATACAACAAATCCAAAATAAAACCAGACAGCCCAAGTTAATGACATAAAGGGAACCCCAAGAGCAACAAGTTGAGGAAATCTAGGAAACTGCAACATCTCCTAACACAGAAGGGCACTCCATGAAGGCAGGGAATCAAAGCAGATTAGTCCAAGACAAAAACAAGCAATAACAGATACCCAAAATGGGGAAAAAAAGAATCTGTCCATCACCAAAAGGAGCAATCACCAGACAGATTGAGAATTGAAATAGAAACTAGCAAGCTATCAGACATGGAATTCAAAGAAATCATTACAAGACGGCTCCATGAGTTAGTGGAACTCAAAGAAAATTACCAAGAACTTCAGAGCAACTACAAGGAACTTACAGAAAATTATACCAGCATTAAAAAAAAACATAGAAACCATCAGTAAGAAGCAGGAGGAAATGAAGAGCACAATCTCAGAAGTGAAGAACACAATAGAAGGAATTCAAGGCAGGTTAGATGAAGCAGAGGACCGGATCAGCGAATCGGAGGACAACAGGGAAAAAAATAACCAGACATTAAGAGAGGAACAGCAAATAACATATAAGGGAGCTCCGATATGGTTATCAAATGATTTTTCAGCAGAAACAATACAAGTCAGAAAGGAATGGCAAAAAATACTCCAAGTAATGAAAAACAAAGGCCTGTCACTAAGAATACTCTACTCAGGAAGGCTCATATTCAAAATGGAAGGTGAAATATGGAGTGTTTGAGACAAAATAAGACTAAAAGAATGCACCTCCACCAGACCAGAACTGTAAGAGATGCTAAAAGGCCTGCTTAAAAAAGATGAAAGAGAGACCGAGAGGAATACAGGAATAAAGAGGAAAAATGTCAATGAACAAGTACCTCTCAATAATAACCTTAAATGTAAACAGATTAAATGTATCAATGAAAAGACATAGGATAGCTGAATAGATAAGGAAACCCAACCCACATATATGTTGTCTGCAAGAGACTTACTTCAGAACAAAAGATCGACACAGACTGAAAGTGAAGGGATGGAAAAATACAGTTCAAGCAAATGGACATGAAATAAAGGCTGGGGTAGCAATACTTAGACAAAATAGATTTCACAATGAAGGACATAAAAAGAGACAAAGAAGGGCATTTCATAATACTTAAGGGAACAATCCACCAAGAAAACATAACCCTCATAAATATATATGCGCCCAATGTAGGAGAACCCAAATATATAAGGAAAATCTTGGAGGACTTCAAGAAGGAAATAGGCAGCAACATACTAATAGTAGGGGATTTCAATACCCCATTATCAACAATGGACAGATCTTGCAAGCAAAAAAACCCACCAAGGATATTATAGCATTGAACAACACTCTAGATGAAATGGACTTAACTGGCATGTACAGAACGTTTCACCCCAAAGAAGTAAAATACACATTTTTTCCCTAATGCATATTAAACATTCTCAAAGATAGACCACATGGTAGGACACAAAACAAGATTCCACAAATTCAAGAAAATTGAAATCATACTAAGCATCTTCTCAGATGGCTTGAAATTAGAAACCAATCTCAAGAAAAAAATCCAAAAACAATACAATTCATGGAGACTGAATAACATGCTATTAAGTAGGGAATGAGTTGATAATGAGATCAAAGAAGAAATAAAAAAGTATCTGGAAACAAATGAAAATGAATTCACAACACCCCAAATCCTATGGGATGCAGTGAAGGCAGTCCTCAGAGGAAAATTCATAGTAATACAGGCCTCCCTAAAAAAGGCTGGAAGAAACTCAAGACAAAAACCTGACCATAAAGCTTCAAGAACTACAAGGGCAACAACAAACAAAGCCCAGAGCAAGTAGAAGGAAGGAAATGATCAAAACCAGAGCAGAATTAAACAATATAGACACTAAAAGCACAATTCAAAGGATCAATAAATCCAGGACCTGGTTCTTTGAAAAGATAAACAAAACTGAAAAACCACTAACAAGACTCATCAAGAGAAAAAGAGAGCAGACCCAAATAAACAAAATCAGAAATGACAGAGGAGAAGTCACAACTGATACCACAGAAATACAAAGGATTGTAAGAAATTATTGCACACAACTATATGACAAGAAATTTGACAACCTGGGTAAAATGGACAAATTTCTGGAAATGTATAAATACCAAAACTCAAACAAGAAGAAGCAGAAAGTCTGAATAGACCAATAATAACTAGTGAAATTGAAGAAGTAATAAAAAACCTCCCAGTGCACAAGAGCCCTGGTCCAAATGGCTACACAGGTGAATTTTACCAAACATTTAGGGAAGAACTAACTCCTATCCTTCTCAAACTATTTCAAAAAAGTCCAAGAAGAGGGAAGACTCCCAAATTCTTTTTATGAGGCCAGTATTATTCTAATCTCAAAACCAGGTCAAGATACAACAAACAAAGAAAACTACAGGCCAATTATCTCTGATGAACTTAGATGAGAAAATTCTTAACAAAATATTGACAAACCGGATCCAGCAATATATTTAAAAAAATTATATACCATGTGACCAAGTGGAATTCATCCCAGGGATGCAAGGATGGTTCAATATTCTCAAATCAGTAAATGTAATACACCACATAAACAAACTGAAAGACAAAAACCATATGATCATATCAATAGATGCTGAAAAAGCATTTGATAAATACGGCACCCTTTTATGACTAAAACCCTCAGTAAGATGGGAATAGAGGGAATATACCTCAACATAATAAAGGCCATATACAAGAAACCTGAAGCTAACATCATACTCACTGGGCAAAAACTGAAAGCCTTTCCCTTAAGATCATGAACAAGGCAAGGGTGCCCACTCTCCACTTCTATTCAACATAATCTTGGAAGTTCTCGCCACAGCAATCAGACAAGAAAAAGGAATCAAAGGTATCCATATTGGAAAGGAGGAAGTAAAACTGTCATTATTTGCAGATGACAAGATAGTGTACCTAGAAAACCCTATAGACTCCGTTAAAAAACTACTCCACCTAATAATTGAATTTGGCAAAATAGCTGGATAAAAAGTTAATATCCAGAAATTAAAGGAATTTTTATACACCAATAATGAAACATCAGAGATAGAAGTGAGAGAACAAATCCCATTTACCATAGCAACAAGAAAAATAAAGTACTTAGGAATAAACTTAACCAAGGAAGTAAAGAACTTGTACTCAGAAAACTATGGAACACTGAAGAAAGAAATTAAGGAAGATACAAATAAATGGAAGCACATATCATGTTCATGGTTGAGAAGAATTAACATCATTAAAATGTCCATACTACTCAAAGCCATCTACAGATACAGTGCAATCCCCCATTAGAATACCAACATCATATTTCACAGAATTAGAACATTTAAAAGTCAAAACAGATCCCATATAGCTACAGCAATCCTGAGAAAGAAGAACAAAGTAGGAGGAATCACAATACCAGACATCAAGCTATATTACAAAGCCATAGTAACCAAAACAGTCTGGTACTGGCACAAGAACAGAGAAACAGATCAATGGAACAGAACAGAGATCCCAGAAATAAATCCAGGACTCTATGGGCAACTAATACTCAACAAAGCAGGAAGGAACATAAAATGGAGTGCAAATAGCTCTTTAACAAGTGGTGTTGGGAGAACTGGACAGGCACATGCAAAAAAAATGAAACTAGACCACGAATTTACACCATACACCAGAATAAATTCAAAATGGATAAAAGACTTAAACATAAGGAGCGCCACCATAAAAGCCCTAGAGGAAAATGTAGGCAAAAATATTACAGATACCCCACACAGCAAAATTTTCACTGAAAGATCTCCCAAGGCAAGGGAAATAAAGGAACAAATAAACAAATGGGACGACATCAAACTAAAAAGCTCCTGCTCAGCTAAAGAAAACACTGAGAAAATTAAAAGGGAACCAACCATATGGGAAAACATATTTGCCAATGACACATCAGACAAGGGTTTGATCTCCAAAATATATAAAGAGCTAATACGACTCAACACCAGGGAGACTAACAATCCAATTAACAAATGGGCAAAGCACCTGAACAGACAATTCTTCAAGGAAGACAAAGGGCCCATAGACACATGAAAGAATGCTCAACATCACTAGCCATCAGAGAGATGCAAATTAAAACTAGGAGATACCACTTCACACCTGTCAGAACGGCCATCATCAACAAATCAACAAACAAGTGCTGGTGAGGATGCGGGGAAATGAAAATCCTGGTGCACTGCTGGTGGGAATGCAGGCTGGTGCAGCCACTATGGAAAACAGTATGGAATTTCCTCAAAAAACTAAAAATAGAATTGCCCTATGACCCAGCAATTCCACTGCTAGGATTATACCCAAAGAATCCTGAAACACCAATTCAGAAGAACCTATGCACCGCTGTGTTCATAGCAGTAATATTTACAATAGCTAAGTGCTAGAAATAACCTAAGTGCCCTTCAGTGGATGAATGAATGGATCAAAAAACTGGTACATTTACACAGTGGAGTTCTATGCAGCAGAAAGAAAGACAGAACCATTTGTGATAGCATGGATGGAACTGGAGAGTATCATGCTTAGTGAGATAAGCCAGGCAGCAAATATTAAATACTACATGTTCTCACTTAATACAGGAGACTAATGGAACAAACAAACAAACACATAAAAAATAAAACAGAACCAGAGACATGAATACAGGGAACACACTTTCAGTGTATAGATTGGAGGAGGTGGGGAAGGAGTAGGGGGAGGGGAGAAGGGGACAAGGAAGGGGAACAGTGCAGTCAAGGAGCTAGCATGGATGAACCAGGAACACAAACAACACGTGGGACTGACTGTGGCGGGAGGATAAGGAGGGTGGGGAAGGGGAGGGCAGAGGGGGAAAATGAGATGAATGTAATATAAACAACAATAATAACAACAACAACACACACACACACACATACACACATTAAAAAAATAGAAAAATAAACATCTTTTCCGGGGATGGGGAGGAAGACTATTTTTAGAGAAAAGGGAAAGGACAGAGAAAGAGAGGAAGAGAATCATTAATGTGTGGTTGCCTCTCACACGCCCCCAACTGGAGATCTGACTCACAATCCAGTCATGTGCCCCAACCAGGAATGGAACAGCCTATCTTTGGTTCGCAGCCCCGGTGCTCAATCCACTGAGCCACACCAGCCAGGGCTACTTTAAAAAAAATTCTATTGCATTTTTTCTGTTACCACTTAACCTCCTTTTATCCCCAACCTCCCACACAATCACCACTCTGTTGTCCATGTCCATAAATCCTTTTTCCTTTTTGCTCAATCCCTCCACCTACTAACAGGTTTTACTTTTGCTGCACAATTCTATACAACAAATTATACAAACTTTAAGTGTATATTCACTTAGTTTTGATAAATGTCATAATATTTTTAAGGCTTATCCAAATGGTTAGCTTGTTCATTGCTGCTGCCAAATGGCATTACACTGTATGTATACATGTTAGTTTATACTGATTGATGGGCTCCTGGGATGTTTCCAATTTTAGGCTATTATGAATAAAGCTCCTACGAATAGAATACTTTTGTCTAAGTCTTTTTGAAGATGTTTTCCTTTTTTTTAAAAAAGTGTTTATTATTTACTTAGAGAAAGAGGGGAAGGGAGGGAGAGAGGGAGAGAAACATGAATGTGTGGCTGCCCCTCATGTGGCCCCAACCAGGAACCCAGCCTGCAACTTAGGTATGAGCCTTGACCGGGAATCAAACTGGTGACCCTTTCCCAACTGGTCTGTGGGCTGGTACTAAGTCCACTGAGCCACAGCAGCCAGGGCTTCCTTTCTTTTGATAAGGCCAGGAGTCAAACTGTTAGCTCACAGTATACTATACTTAGTATAGTTTTATAAGACTCTCTCAGACTTTTCTCTGAAGTGATTGTGCCAGTTTACATTCTCAACAATAAAGTGTGAAAGTTCCAGTTACTTTACAACCCTGCCAAAATTTGTCGGTCTAATTTTAGCCATACTGGTAGTTTATACAGTACAGTTAGTTGATCCTTGAACAACACAGGCTTGAACTGTATGGGTCCACATATATGCTGATTTTTCCCCATAAATGCCTGTAATGTTTTCAACCTGTGGTTGGGACCCACAGATGCAGAGGGCCACTATGCATGAATTATCTCCATTTTACATAGGGGATTTGAGCATCCACAGGTGTGGGTACACATGGGGGTCCTGAAATCAAACCCCTTAGATCTAAGGAACAACTGGGGGTGGTTAAGTTTGGGGGGAGTCAAAAGTTATACTCAGGTTTTCTGCTGGGTAGAGTGGGTGCCAGGGGTGGGGAGAGGGTTGGTTCTCAAACCCCTATGTTGTTCAAGGGTCAACTGCAGTTTCTCATAATGGTTTTAATTTGCATTTCTCTGTTGACTAATGTTATTGAGCACTTCTTCATGTATTTATTGACCAGCACATAACTGATTCTGTGAAGGCTGTGTTCAAATTGGCCATTAAAAAATTGGTTTAGTTTGCTTAAGTTATAGTTCTCTATATAAATATGACACCAGTATTTTGCCACATACATACTTTGGGAATAATTTTTACCCAGTCTTACATATTTATTTCCTTAATGGTATCTTTTGATGAGCATAAGTTTAAATTTTGATGAAGTATAATTATTTTCTACCCAGTCTTACGTATTTATTTTCTTAATGGTATCTTTTGCTGAGCCTAAGTTTAAATTTTGATGAAGTATAATTATTTTCTTCTTTTTTGATTATCATTTTCTGTAACCTAAGAAACTGCTGCCCATTCCCAAGTCATAAAACTATTCCATGCTGTCCCCTAAAAGATTCATGGTTTTATATTTTATGTTTAGGGCTATGCTCTACCTCAAATGAATTCTTGTGTTTAATGTGAGAGAGAGATTGAGATTCACTTTTTCTATGTGAATATTCAGTTATTCCAGCACTATTTGTGCAGTAACTTCTCCCTCTATTGAACTGCTTTGTTGTCTTTGTCAAAACCCCATAAACATGGTCTATTTCTGGGTGCTCTTTCACTGAGCTATTTGTTAATGTTTATGTCAGTGCCAGAGTGTCTTGATTATTACAGGTTGAGAGCAACTCTTGAAATCAGGTAGTTTAAGTCCAACAATTTAGTTCTTTTTCAAGACTGCTTTGGCCATTTTAAGTCCTCTGTGTTTCCAAGTAAATTAAAAAATATATATTTTATTTATTTTATTTTTAGAAAGAGGGGAAGGGAGGGAGGAAGAAAGGGAGAGAAATATTAGTGCGTGGTTGCCTTTCACCTGCCTCCAGCTAAGGACCTGGCTGGGGATCTGGCTTGTAACCTGGACATATGCCCTGGCTGGGAATTGAACCAGCGCCTTTGGGTTTGCAGGCCAGTGCCTTATCCACTGTGCCACCAGCCAGGGCAAGTTTTTACTTTTAATGATTATATAATTTAAAATTACCTGTTGATTTTTTGTTAGTTACTTGTTATTTATTTTGTGTTCAATCTTTTATTTGTATTTTAATTATTACATATTCAAACTGAATAATTTCAATGTATAAAGTCTTTGGGCAGGTTCAAATCTGTTGTTGGTTGTCTCAGTTGGCATTAATTAATACTAGTTCATTTCCCTGGTATTTGGTCATTATGAAATAAGGGGTTGCCTTTTTCTACAAAGGATTTACTACTGCTTCTTCTGGAGGCAAGAGTGAGGGGTGTGCTACTGAACACAGATCACTTTTGTTCCTCCTCCAGCATTCTAGCCTGATACAAAAATTCCTGGGTTCAGCCAGCTCTGCAGAAGTCAAGCTTAATTGTGCTCCCAAATCTGGTTTCCCAGCTGCTAACTGCTGAGAGCTTGGTGTTCCCTATTAAGTCTTTTTTGTGAGTAGAGCAGACACCTATTAGAGATTTCCTTTCCTTCTTGGGAAAAACAATGTGGTTTTTTCTTTTCCTGGTAAATTTCTAAGATCTAGTTCTATATTAGTGAAAGGGTCCCCTATAACATGTAGTTTATTATGATGCTGGAAACAATGAACTTCACTGAGCTTTCAAGTTTTAATTTATTATTAAAAGATTATAACTAAGATCTTCACACATAAAAGTTTTAACCACGTATCTGCTAAAGTGGAAACAGTTAAAACTACAGTATTTTGGGAGAGATTTATTAAAAATACTAAAATATGATCAGTTATTTGATATTATATGATACGTAGTAATAGTTTATAATCTCTTAAACTAGTTTAAAAAATTTTCTTGGCATTAAAAGATCTTGATAAACAAAATAGCCCATTGGCAGTACTCATGTTCCATTTCATTCCCCTTGAGGACAGGAAAGACAAAATAACTTCAAGCTCACTAAAAGCAAAAATTACTAAAGTTTTTGAGTCACTACCTAAAATTAGTTTATTTAAAGTCTCTTTTTTAAAAATAACAACACAGATGTTTGGCTTGTTTGCTTTGAAACTCCATGTTTTTATAAAAAATGTTCAGAATGTCATGTTAAATCCCCACAAGTAACATTATTGTAACAGAAATATAAATAGTACTAATACATCCCAAATTGGTAATAAATAACCTATTAAATGAGAATATCACATGTGAGCTCATTTATAACTCAGAAGAGCCTCTGTATAATGTTAACAGCAGCATGTGCTGCAATGTAGAGGGGATTTAGTTTTACGTATTTATGAAATACTGAAATGTGAATTCAGTGCTCATCAGTCCAGATATATCCAAAAGCAGTAAAAACCATCCACGGCTTCTATTTTTCAGAAATATAAGTTTTGAAAGGAAAAAGAAAAACATTTGTAGCTCAAGGGTCCTTCTTGGCTATTCTATAAGTGACTTACTAAATGGTATATCCTAAAACTAAGTTTAGAAAAAGCCTTACAACTTAACTTTTTCAATTAATAAATAGCACAGGCAGTACTAATGGAAAAAAGCTCCCTAACACAGTTTTTGTAGTTTTATCACCAATTAGTATAGGGAATCAGGAAATTACCTAACTTTAGGGCTTTTAGAGACCTTGATCTATTAATTACATTCCTTTGTTCTCTGTAATGATGTACCAGAGTAATAGTAACAAAGTAACAAAAGACATGTTGCTTTTTTTAGGGCATATTTATTGTGTTGTATTCTTCTCATAAAGGTATTTCATAATTTCCTTTCTACCAAAAAGAAAATCTTTAAAAAAATGATAAAATAGATACTTGCTATGTTTTACATAACTTAATTATGCTTCTATATGTATGTGTGCGTGTATATGTGTTTCAAGCTGAGAAAGGTTCTAAATTGGAAGCAACTTTTCTAATCCATATGCCAAAGACAACCACTTAGATTGTTAAGAATTTTGTGTAAATATCCTTCCAGATTTTTAGTATGATACATATATATATATATAAAATACACATATATGCACATATATATGTAATTTTATGTAAAAAATAAAATCATGTACTTTATGTAACTTTTTTTTTGCTTATCTAGCAATGTTCAACAGAAGTTTTTCAATACTGGTATATATTACGAATGCACCTCTTTCTATACTTAGTAGCTGAATAGTAGTCCAAAGAAGAACTACACCACAATTAATCAATATCCAAAGGGTAAACAGGCTGTTTTCAACTTTTTGTTATCAACTATTATAGCTAGCCTCATACTGGAAAGTAAAGCTGTATTTTCAATAAAGGTGAGTCATCTCCTATCTTGTCAATTTGCTTAAACAAACTATAGAAGTGGTTGTTGTAAGATTACTTTTTTTTTTTAAAAGATTTTATTTCATTATTTTTAGAAAGAGGGGAAGGGAGACAGGCAGAGAGGGAGAGAGACATCAATGTATGGTTGTGTTTCACCTGCCTCCAGTCACAGACCTGACTGTAGACCTGGTTTGCAACCTGGTTATGTGCCCTGGCTGGGGAAAGATGACATTTTTGATGCTAGGTTTTAAGTTAGAATTTCTGAGAAAGATATTCTTTGTAATGTGTTAGAAAATAGCAGTAAGACTTGCAAAACACTCTAACAGCAGCATCTTAAGACATTAATGTGTGTAAGTGATAAGGTTGTAAAGAAGAATGATACAATGACCACATATACCTAGTGAGAAATAGGTAACAGAGTATTACCATTACCAATGTAGATCTCTACGTTTACTGCCCTTCCTCTCTGTCCCTCAGAGGCAATTTTCTTTCTTTTTTTTTTTTTTTTAATTTTCTTGAATAACTTGCTTATTATTCTTTTTCTTTTTCCCTCAGCTTTATTGAAGTAAAATCAACAAATAGAATTGTAGCATGCAATCTGATAATTTAATATACATATGCTTTTTAATAGTTTGACCACGTATGTTGGTAAATAATATTATAATAAATTAAATAACCCCAAATAATGTTGTGTTTTCAATTTTATATGAACGGAGAGATGCTGTAATTAAATTGCCTTTTAATTTTTGCACAAAATTATCTTCTTTTAAAAAGATTTTATTCATTATTGTTGGGAGCGGGGAGAGGAGGAAGAGAGGGAGAGAAACTTTAATGTATGCTTGCCTCTCATGTGCCTCCAGCTGGGAACCTGGCTTGCAACCCAGGCAATGTGTCCTGACTGGGAATCAAACTAGAGACCCTTTGGTTCGCAGGCTGGTGCTCAATCCACTGAGTCACACCAGCCAGGACACAAAATTATCTTCTTTAGATTCATCCACACCTTGTTTCTTGCCTATCATTCACACATTTTCATGATTAAATAATATTCTAATATAACCAGATAGGATAATTTATTTCATTCTACTGCTGGCTGACATGTGAGTTGTATCCAGTACCCTATTACGAACAAACATGTTTGTGCCTGTCTCTTGGTGTATGTGGGGAAGAGCTCCTCTAAGAGTGTATCACAGAATATATTCATATTCAACTTTATAGGAAAATGACATATTATCTTGTATCTTACTGCCTTTTCTAAAGTGATTATAGCATTTAAAAATACTCTAACCAGTGGAGTTGACGTTAAATTTGTCCCATAATTTCACCAATACTTGACATTATCTGATTTATAAATGATTGCAAAATAGTTTGTAAAAGGCTATCAAATTGTGGTGTTACTTTACATTTCTCCAATTATTGACCTAGATCACCCTTTCTTTTTCTAAGATCATCTTTTCATGCATTTATCATCCAAGAGGGTTTCCTTTTCTCTAAAATACATGATTAGGTCTCTTGCCTATTTAGCATTTGAATTGTCTTTTATCTTATTGATTTAAAAGAGCTTTTTAAAAATCTATTGGCAGTCATATGCTTTGCAAACATCCCACTCTGAAATTTTCATTTTTACTCTATGGTATTTTTTGATGAATCTTTTATTTTAATATTGGTCCTATAGAGACTTGATTAACAAATATTTCCCAACCCAAAATCATAAAGATATCTCCTTTATTCTGTTTGAAAAACTGTATATGTTGGTTTTTTATATTTAAGTCTTTAATCCACATGAAACTAATTTTAGTGTATAGTGTGATATCTCTGTACATTTTTTGTGTATATGGTACATTTTGTGTACATGATCACTCAATTTTGGTGGTACTATTTATTGAATTTTTCATCTTTTTGCCACTTATCAGAAATGTCAACTTTGTTATTAATCATGTTTCCATATATATATGTACATCTGTTTATTAACTTTGTATTCTGTCCTATTGGTCAATTTGTTTATGATTGTCCAGTAACACACTATGTTAATTATTACAATCTAATTAAAAATTTAATAAGTATATTGCAGGATAATTGACAAGTAAAATGGTAAGATGTAATTGTTGATAGTGGTGATTTGATATATGTATACATCATGAAAGGATTCCCACAATTGAGTTAATGAACACATCTATCACCTCACATATTTATCTTTATTGGAACATAAACATTTAAGTTCTACTCTCTTAGCAACTTTCAATTATATAATTAAATGTCATCAACTATAGCCAGCATGTTTTATATTAGATCCTCAGGCCTTACTCATTTATAGCTAAAAGTTTTCATCTGTTTTTAAGAGTTTGACATTTCCCCATACTTTGTTGTTCTTTTAGAAGTATATTGGTGATTCTTAGGGTTTTGCTCTTTAGTTGGGGTTCTAATGGGACTGAAATGCCTCTTTATTTTAAGAAAAACTGATTGTTACAATTTCATAATATTGAATCTACCAATTTATAAACATGATATATCTTTCCACTTATTTAGACCTTCTTTCATCTGCATACAATTTACCCTGTAATTATACCCTGTAATTCTCACTTTCCAATCTATCAGAATTTTTTTTAAAAAAGATTTTATTTCATTATTTTTAGAAAGAGGGGAAGGGAGAGAGGCAGTGAGGGAGACAGATATCAATGTATGGTTGCGTTTCACCTGCCTCCAGCCACAGACCTGACTGGAGACCTGGTTTGCAACCTGGTTATGTGCCCTGGCTGGGGAATCGAACCTGCGACCTTTGGGTTCACAGGCTGGCACCTTATCCACTGTGCTACCAGCCAGGCCAATCTATCAGAATTTAACACACATTTTGGTTAAGCTCTCTGGAGTCCCAAGAATCTTTAAAATCTTAGTATTTAATTACATTTTTCTGTTTGTGCAAAAAAGTTTGAGAGAGGATTTTTTGTTATCACTTGAAGAGTGTGACACAAAGTCACAGAATATCTAACAAGAAAGTCAGGGAGGAAATTAGATTATTTGCTTCTAATAATTATATCTTTGTTACAGCACAGGGTCCACAAAGTCCCCATAGCCCATGGTTTTGGGGATGGGAAAAGGGGATGGTATAGCTTTTATGGTACTTTGCATACTATGGCTAGTTTCTCAGTTATGCAGACAGTTGAGGCCAATGCCTAGCGCCAGGCAGACAGGAAAAACTTTGACCACAGAAACTTTGGCAGGGAGCTTATGGGTCCTGCACAAGATTTCAGTAGGTGGCCACAACTGATCACCATACCCACTGTGTCACAGGCCGTGGTTAGAATTTAAACAAAAGGTGGCAGCCGTCTGGGGTGCTGGGCCATGTGGTTTGAAAGACTGCATAGAAACACCACCAGCCAGCCATGAGGTCGGGTGTTTAGGGAGGTGCCACACAGTTCTGGATTAAGAGCATGGAGAACACTGCAACATGACACGGGGTGGGACCTCCTAAACCAGGCACGGATGGATAGGAGCTACTGGGAATGCTGATGAAGAGGATACTTTCTTGGGACTTGTGCCTTTCTTGGACGTTACCATGAGCCAGTGAAGCGCGGCCCATGATTTTCTGGACTATTACACAGAGGCTGATGACTGTGTACCCCAGATCCTGAAGGAAAGAGCTGACAGAAGAGGGATGGGGAACTTCTGGGCATGTTTTTGGCTTATAGCCTTTTGGGGGGCAAGGGAAGTTCTGGGTCTCACGGGATAACTGGGCTCCGCTCATGAGTGCTCCCAGCAAGCACCCCAGGGTTGGAATATTGTAGATGAAAACCTGTTTTTTTCAACATTGATTGTTGGGTCATACACCACGGTGCCATGTGAATGATCCCCACTTTGCTCGGTAACATCTGCATGATTTTGTGGAACATTTATCTCTGTAAGATTGTACCCACATTTTGAAGCCAACTAGAAATATATTTTTGTGCTTCACACAAAGTGCTCAGTGAATACTTAACCGAGTAATTCACTTATCATTTGCATTATCGACCATTCATTGCCCTCTCTGCTTTAACGGTGTAACTGAAAACTGACTAAAGAGGGCTGACATAAATACACATATTAAGTACAATATAACCAAATATTTTGAAGATAGCTGTTTGGTTTCAGCAATCTTATAAAACTAGTAAAATAACCTTGTATTTTTCAAGAGAAAACAAAAAATGAAAAACTGTAAATATTTATGTCAAGTAACAAGTGAATATTTCTGACAGAAATGTTATGGATATTGGCTCTTTACCCAATAAACTATGGAAGGCTCAACATCCTGATATATCAGCAAATTACTGAATTTCCTGGAAAAATAAAAAGTATTCAAAACTAAGAATAATAATCTGAAAAAAATTAAACATTACCTGTAGAGTACAGTTCATCATTCTTATTATATAATCAAACTGTTGATGGTCTAATATTGCCCGGTTTTGCTGGACATGTAAACCCAGCTCATCTGTGAGACACTGTCTTGCTGCCTTTCCTTTAAGGGCCCTCAATGCAGCGGGAAGGGTCTGAGGACAAGAGAGGCAGATGTGAACAAAAGGAACCAATGGAAAATATTAACTTGCAATCTTACTGAAAATTCAAGTGCATCCCGTAAGGCATTTAACAGTTCTTACTAAAATTAAACTCTTGGAAAAGAGTAGCTTTGCTATTGAGGACAATTATAAAATAGATTTTTACTTATTTTTATTTATAATCAAGCATGAAAAATAAAATTAGTTTATGTAATAAATTAAAAAACAAACAAACAGTAACTAAACTTAAAAAAAAAAACTCATCAAAACTCTGGTTACCAAATGGCTGTTGCTTCAGATCACAAGTCAAAGCCAGAGACACTTAGATACCTTTCAACAATTGACCACATCTCCATGGCAAGGATAGAAAAAAAAATAAACATGACAAGAAATACAGGCGATTTTCTACTTTTACACTGTCAGCTATTTAATCACTACTTAGTTTTAATTTTCAACTGGATAATTCTGCAATCTCTTCTCATTCCATTAGCATAATAAAAAAGAAAGAAAAAAGACTCGGTGACAAATAGAAGTCTTTAGGTTTATTTGTTAAAAATCTTTCACCTCGTTATCCATATGAATGCCTCTTTTAGTTTACCAAGTAAAGCCGAATTAACATACTTTATATAAAATAATAATAGGTTTAACTTTGAAAACCTACAAAACAGAATAAAAGAACAAATAAGAAGGAAGGGAAGAAGCCTGAGAGTAGGAGGGCACACTATGTTTATAGGCAGGTACAAGAAACAGGATGTGAAAGCTGAAAGTGAGAACAAAGAAGGTCTGCAACACTTTGACCATAGGAAAAAATGGAACCAAACAACAGCAAAGCAGAATGCGGTTTGGAGTCATTTAGTATAAGGATAAAAACTTTATATGCTTAGTAGTCCCTTGTAATAGATGTTCAGAACCATGATGAATCACTAAGAAAAGGTGTTACTTTACGTTTAGCATGTTTTGTTAAAGGAGGCAAGAAAATCTGCTTAACAAGGCACATTTAAGTTGAATACAAGAAAAATTTGTATACCTCAATACTTATACCAACTAGATTCTTTGCAATACATATAATTATATTTTAAATGATAAATATGTATGATGTCAGATGAGTAACAGACATATCGGAGTGATCACACTGTATTATATAAATTTATAAACATCTAATCACTATGTTGTACACCTGAAACTAATACAATATTGTATGTCAACTATAATAGAAAAAATTTTTTAAATAAAAATGTTAAGTTCTTACGTAATATGCCAAAATAGGATTTAATGCACAATGTTAAAAGTTTGAGGGGAAAAATGATTGCCAATAATATTTGTATGGTAGGCATATAATTAGGCTTGGTTAAGATTTTAAGTCTTAGACACTATTCATTTAAAATAATCAAAACACTTGTTAAAAAGGATGAAATTACAGGAGGGCTCAATTGGCAAGCTAAACATGTAAATCTGAAAGGGAACTGATGAATTCTTACTTGGGAAAGATGACATTTTATTACCTTTTCTGTCTCCAATGTTTTGTTTTCAAATATGAATGAGATGCAGTTTCTAACAACTTCCAATCTCTGTGCACTATTGAAAACTGTTGTCACCTTATCCATTATGGAAACTAGAAAAGAAATATAAAGAAAACACAAGTAAATTAAGCTCCTCTGGCAATTATAACAGCAAGGGGAACAGGACTATTTTGAGTTTATATATCTGTAACTGTTCACATGATCAACATTTAGAATTTATGTTTTGCTTATTACATGGCATTGAAGGTATTCCATTTCATTACTTTGATTATATTTTGAGGTTTCAAAGTGTGGGCTTGTCAATGGCTTATGGAAGATAATTTCACAAGATACATTCTAATAATACACTTAATTCATGCAAATTAATTCATACATTAGAGTAAAATTATTAAGCAAATGTAAGCATCTATTTTTTTAAAAAGATTTTATTTATTACTTTTCAGAGAGAAGGGGAGAGAGAGGCATAGAGGGAAAGAAACATCAATGTATGGTTGCTTCTCACCTGCCTCCAGCTACGAACCTGGCTGGAGACCTGGCTTACAACCTGGTTATGTGCCCTGACCGGGAATCAAACCAGCAACCTTTGGGTTCGCAGGCCAGAGCCTTATTCACTGTGCCACCAGCCAGGGTCTGTAAGCATCTATTTTAATTTTAATTATAAACAAACTGATAAGTGATTGGGGTATAGGATCATAATACAGGTAGTTAATATTTATATGTGAGAAGGCTACCTATGAAAAAGTTGGTAATTCTAAGATACTACAAAAGAAAAAAACCCCACATACTCAAAAACCAAAAACTTAGATTCTACAAATTTGAGTAGAGGGGACTTGAAGAAGCACTTCACCAAAAGAGGAATGATCACAAAGAACTACTATACAAACTTGGGAGCACTGGTTTTTAGTCCTGTAAACTTGGTACCTGTCACCTTTACCATAATGTTGGATACTTCTGATTTATTACATAGGCTAAAGTTACTTAAGATAAATTTAACTCATTAAAAGAATGCCAGAAAGATATAAATGAAAGTAGCATTTGTTAGGCAAAAAGTAAACAAATGAGGCAGCATCAAGAATTCTTAAGCTCCCCCCACCCCCACAAATTCCTTCATGGATGCTCTTGGAACCTAAAGGCAGAATCCCATCAGCTCCCACATACCTAATAAGAAAGACTATTATATGTTACTCATTAGCATCCCTTTAATTTAATCAATATGAAATATCCTACCCTTTGAATCATTTTTAAACAATTTTTAAAATTTTGAAATAATTATAAGCTCACAAAAAGTTGCAAAATAGTACAGAGGAGATCCATTATCTTCTCATTAGCCAGCTTCCCCCAAAGGTGACATCTTACATAGCTAAAATGTTTTATCATAATCAGGAAATCAACTGGCATAATATAATTCACTAGACAACAAATCTTACTTGGATTTTACCAGCTTTCTTCAAATCATTTTTAGTCACATAACATTAAATTCTGCATGACCATGATGGTTAGATTATTTCCTATGATTTTTCTGTCTGAAATGCTCATTCTTTTTTTTTCAATGTATGGTTGCTTTTCACCTGCCTCAAGCCACAGACCTGACTGGAGACCTGGTTTGCAACCTTGTTATGTGCCCTGGCTGGGGAATCGAACCTGCGACCTTTGGGTTCGGAGGCCGGCACCTTATCCACTGTGCTACCAGCCAGGGCTTTGAAATGCTCATTCTTAATTGTGGGTTATGCTGCTTTCTACACACGTAGGTTAATAGTAGAAACTGAAATAGAAATTGATCTATATTTAGAGTATAAAACTTCTTAAAGGGTCTCCAAAAAGCACCACATAGTTTACTGAGAGAGCAACGTCTTTAAGTTATGTTTATAAACTTTTAATTCTAAAATATCTTTAGCAGTATTAAATTATCTTTAGAAGAAGCCATTAACAAAGTCCCCATTCTCTTAAAATGAATCTGTTTACCACTTGGGAATTGTGCTTTTCCATTGGAGACTATGATTCAGTTCACTCCAGAACAAAGTTCTGTGGAACTTACTGATGCCTCAGGAATTGGCCCAGTGGTGGCATGACAATAGTTGATTTCTAACATTCAATAACAACTCTGGTTTATGTGTGCTTGAATTCCCAGGACTTCCTTTCTACGGCTTTGGCTATTAGATGATAGTTTCAGACAATCACCATTACTCTGGCCCTTCTGAGGAATACGTGGAAACTAGTTAACCTCTCAAAATGTGAATGTCTGTTAAGGTGACAAAGCAATTCAAACTCATTAAATGTGTATTATGTAAAATGAAACAATCATAGCTTTTAATTTAGGACAAGGGAAATCCTGATTCTGACCAACCCAAACAAACCAGAAAGTTGGACAGAGGCCCCTGCATGCCTTTATTAATTTTGGTTTTCCAGGAAGCATATGCAGAGCCAAATACTAGGTCGTGTGTACCTGTTTCACTGATTAAGTGAGACAGTCCATGTGCATCTAAATATAGAATTTGATGTGAATTGAAAATGAAGTAAAGAGATTATACAAAGATAATATTGAGACAATTAAGGCTATAATTTAAACATAGTAAATTTTAAACAAACTTCTACTCAGTTCATTATTTAAATAAAAGCATCAAAGCATTCAACAAGTTTATGACTATTAAGACTACACAACCAAAATCTTTAAAAAAATAACAATTTATTCTAATATGTCTGTCTCTGTCCTCTAAGTGAAAGTACAATCAACACATATAAAAGCAATCAATTCTTAGGAAAATAATAGCAAATTAACATTACTAAATAAATTAATATTAATATTACTACATAAGTAACATTAATAACACATAAATCATGAGCATTATTACATAAATAACATAATTAATATTGTTGTCCATTAATAAAAAAAATTATACTCCCTTCCAGGTAAAATGGGACAGTTTGCAGCAAATTAAAGCATCTACCAGGAACAGTTATAAATGTCACATAAAATGCAAAACCATCTATTTAAATATATCAGCAAGCAACAGAAGCACAGAGATTGGAGGACCTAGAGTCCAGACAATGGAAGAGACTGGAGACACATACCCATTTTTCCCTAGGAAATCTGTCAGTATTGGGTGCAGACAAGAGGCTGAGCACTCAGGCTGGCTCTGCTTATGGCTAAGCTGACCAGCAAAGCTTCTGGTGAAAGCTGAACTGACAAAAATGGATGTGTGCTATAGTCCCTAGGTAAATCTTCAAAAGAACATTAAAGAAATGCATGAATAACAAGAGATAAACTATGGAATAAGAAAAAGTTTATTAACCCAAAACGCAAGAAATCAAGGGAAACCATGAAACAGGAGGACAAAATAGAAAAACCCCAGTAAATTACATGAAAGCTATTACCATATCACAAATCATACACCACATATACACACACACACACAAGCAAGTGCGTGCGCTTAACACAAATAATACACTAAGATAGTCAGACTGCTAAAGAAATCCACCATCATACAAACGGCATTTCTTAAATACTGGAATGAAAAATGTTTGAAAATAAAAGGATAAAAAAGGTAAACCACGCAAACACTAACCAAAGGAAAGTCGGTGTTGCTGCATAAACATGAAAGAACACTTTCAGGCAAAAAGCGTTACTAGGGACAAAGAGGGACATTTCAACATGACAAAGGGATCAACTACTAGGATGCTATAACATTTGTAAAAATATTTGCATCCAATAAATCAACTTCAAAATATGTAAAGAAATAATAGAATTAAAATGAGAAAGAGGCAATTTTACTATTATTATGAAAGATTTAACATTATCTCACTCAAGAAAAATAAGAGACAAATGACTAAAGAAAGACAACTCACAGAATGGGGAAAAATATTTGCAAATCAAGTATCTGATAAAGGACTTGTATACAGAATATATAGAGAACTCCTAACAACTCCATAATAAAATGGAAAATTGACCAATTTAAAAATGGGCAAAGGATTTGAATAGACCTTTCTCCAGAGAAGATATAAAAATGGCCAATAAGCAAATGAAAAGATACCCTATATCATTAGTGAGTATGGAGAAATTGGAATGTCCATGCATTGCTGGTGGGAATATAAGATGCTACAGCTGCTTTGTAAAGTCATCTGGTAGTTCCTCAAAATGTTAAACATAGATGTATCCTATGACCTAGCAATTACACACCTAGGTATAAACCTGCCAGAACTAAAAACATATGTCCATACAAAAACACATGAATGTTCAAAGCAACATTATCAATAGTAACATAAGTAAAACAAACAAACACCAAACATCCATCAACTGATGAATGAATTAACAAAATGTGATATACAGCTGGTCCTCAACTTAGGACAATGGTTTGGGTTATGATTTTCAACTTTACTATGGTGCAAAAGCAGGGGGCATTCAGTAGAAACTGTACTTCAAATTTTGAATTTTGATCTTTTCCCAAGCTAGCCATAGGTGGTAGGATACTCTCCTGATGCTGGGCAGCTCCAGTGAGCCACAGTGACGGAGGATAAACACCCAGTACTCTACTGTGTTGCCAGTGTTTGTTGGCTGGTGTGTTCTGAGCACATTTAAGGTAGGCTAGGCTAAGTAAGCTATGATGGTGGATAGGTTAGGTGTATTCAATGCATTTTTTACTTACAGTATTTTCAACTAATGATAGAGTTATTGGGACATAACCCCATTTGTAAGTCCATACAACAGAATATTATTTAGCCATAAAAAACAAGTATTGACACATAATTATGTGATAAACTGAAAATATTATGCTTGATGAAGTAAGCCAGTCACAAAAGATAACTTATGATTCCATTTATACAAAATGCCCAGAATAGGCAAATCTATAAAGACATAAAATAGCTTACTGCCAACAGGTGGGGAAGAAGTGATTTTAGGGGAAAATTGGGAGTGACTGCTAACAGGGATGGGTATTTTCATTTGAGATAATAAAAATTCTCTAAAATTAGATAGTGAATATGGTGGCAAAACCCTATGAATACCCTAAAAATCACTAAAGGGTACACTTTAAGTACCCTTTATTTATTTTAAAATAAAATAAAACAATACAGTTGTTTTATAACAAAGGAAAGTTCTCTAGTGGTAGTGTTACTGGGAGACAGCCTGTCTGGAGTGCGGGAGTCTCCCTCCCTGGTCAAGAGGCGGGCAGAGGGAGGGTCTTTCGATGAGCACATGGGAAGCTAGAAACATCAATGGATAGGGCCCAAGTGTAAAAAGCTAGCAAGATAACTGGATACAGAAAAAGTCTTTCCCCACCTCTGGTACCAGATTGGGGGTGGGATAAGGGAAAGGAAGGCACAGGCATCATGTAAGTCAAATGGTGCAGGGGGAGGTGCTGGGCTAAAGAGGCCTGTCCCTCTAACCTAGGGATTGGCTGGGAGGTAGACCCAGCCAAAGCACGTGAAAGTTTGGGAAGTTGATTGGTCATCTTGAGAAAGTACCTGGTCTGTCCCACCTCAGGCTAATATAGTGCCAGGGGAATATAGATACATGCTCTTGCTTAGGGCTGGCTTCCCTGTGACTTGGGCTCGCATAGCAGGAATCACCTGTTCTCATGAGCCACGTGGCCTTAGCAACTATGTGGCCCATGGCCTCCAGGATGGAGACCCTCTCGCTCTTGTCCACCTGGTGACGCACTGGCCAGCGCACTCATGTGCTCTTGCAGCCCTAGTGGCTGCGTGGCCCATGACCACATGGGCTCCACCTGCATGTTGGGGCGGGGCGGGGGGAGGCCTGAAGTGAAGAGAAGCTGAGAACAAGCTAAACTACACCTGTATGGGGCCCATGACTGCTTAACAGCTGCTTGCAGGCTCCAAAGGACTGTAGACTGGAGCAGGAACTCTGAACACTGGCTTTGTGTTGGTTTTACTGAGGAGATGGGCTTTGAGGAATCTGTCGCTCTCCCAGATCACACAGTGACGGATAAAACCTCTTCTCTTTCACACTAGCAACTGCCTCAGTTTGGCTTTTGTGGCGGCAGGGAGATGAATCTTTGTTTTTCTGTTTCATTAACAGTAGCAGTTAGATTAATGGTCACCCTTTGTGAGAGGTAGTAAATGGAACAGTGTTTCTGGGTGTTGATAATGCTCTGATTCTGGTGAGAGGAGTCTCTTCAAATTGTGAAAACTTATCAAGTTGTATACTTTACTTTTTGTACCTTATATCTTTAAATTTTATTTATTTATTTATTTTTAATGAAAGGAAAAGGGAGGGAGAAAGTAAGGGAAAGAAACATCAATATGAGAGAGTAACACTGTCTTTCAAACACATCCCAACCAGGGACCGAACACGCAACCCAGGTATGTGCCCTGACCAGGAATTAAACTAATGCCCTTTCGCTTTATGGAGGGTGCTCAGTCAACTGAGCTGCGTTGGTTAGGCCTGTGTCTTATATCTTGATAAATGGTTTACTTTTAAAACAAGCAGAAAAATACATACCAACAGGTGGACCTGCTGGCACAACACATTTCTTTTCCACTCGTGAAGCAGGAGGTGCATTCTGGTTCTTAGCAAGATTTTCCTGTATCAGTTCCTGTACCCGGGTTTCATTAATCTTAGGGAAAGGAAGAATATGAACTCGCAAGTGGGATCCTTCTGTCGGGCGTGGAACTTTCTGAAATGCCATATGAGGGTTTGGATTCTCCTGCAACATCAAACACATGTAAAATTATTCAACAGGTAAAATAACAGCAGATTGCCAGGAAGTGTGGGACCTCAGAGGGATATGAACTGCAATCAGATAAATGAATGCTTACATGTACATTCAGATATATGCCATAAGATATACAGTACTAGAATCTTAATTGAGCAGTATCTGATACAAGTGATCGATCTTCTTCCCCTTCCATGAACACTTTTTTTCACTTGATTTCTAGGTCTTCTTGCCACATCTTTATTTTTTCTGTCCCTATCTCTTAACTATGTGACTATCCCAGGGCTCAGGCCATAGGCTTCTCTTCTACTTACACTTACTTCCTTGGTGATAATTTCCAGTCATATATCTTTAAACCATAAAAACACCAATAACTCAGAAATCCTTATCTCCAACTGAGCTTTCTCCTAAACTCCATGCCCATATATTCAATATAAGTATTTCCATTTGAATGTAAACGTCTAATATGTCCAAAATAGACCATTTAGTCTTCATCTTCTCCAAATCTGTTTTCTACAGTCTTCACTTCTTTAGCATATGACATTATTTATTTTTCCAGCCACTCAGGTGAAAAGCTTAGTCCTCTTTAAAGCCTTTCTCTAATACCCAAATGATCCATTCCTCTGCAATGCTCTAGATGTTGCCTTTAAATATGTTTATAACCCGATCACTTTTCAACAGCTTGTTTCAACACAGCATCTCTCATTTACTACAGGATTGTCTACTAGTCTCCCTGCTTCCACCCTTGCTCCCTGCCTCTTCTATTCTTAACACTGTAGACAGAATCAACTAGTTCAAGTATGTTGAATCATCACATAAGTACTCTATTCATTTATTCATTTAAATAGCTCTTTAGCTCACTCACTATAAAATCCATAGTTTTTACAACAATTTACAAGGCTGTACAAGATCTGGTTTTCCTGTGTGACAATGTCTTACTACTGTTTTCTTCTTCATTCTGCTCCAGACACACACATTCTGCTCCTTCTTGTTCCTGCCTCAAGGCCTTTGCCTTTAACTGTTCCCTCTTTGGAATGTCTGTTCCCCACCAATTTATAGGATCCTTTCTCCCTTTATGCACTTCTTTCCTCAAATGTCACCTTTCTTGGCCATCCTACATAACATTACTCCCCACAACATATTCCCTTACCCCCTTATTATATACATCTCCCTCCCTAGCACTAATACCTTCTCACATACTACAAATTTTATTTAACTTTATTATCTGTCCTTCCCTCAATAACATGAAACTCCATAAAGACAGACTTTTATGTCAATTAAAAAAATATTTTTTGTCCTCTACATCTTGAAACTGCATGGTATATAGCAGGCACCCTAAACTACCTTCTACTGAACCCTAACAAATGGGACACAGTGTTGAACACATTAGCATTGCAATAATTAAATTAAATGTGTCAGCTAATATTTTCATAAATCCTTGGGACTGGCATGGATTTTTATACAGTCCACCTAGTTAAGTAGGATTGTATTTCAAATATGACAGAGTGAAATCCATCCTTTTTAATCAAGTTTTTCCAGGGAAAGATGTTTTACAACCATTTTGACACCAATTCTAGCATTTACTATCCTTTGTAACCAGAACCCCCTCCCTCCCCGCCCTGGCAAGAACCTATTTTATTCATGTTATAGATTAAACTCAACACTACCCTAATGCATTATCTGGACAGTTAAGATGAATAACTGACGTATGTATTAGAGCTGCTCCCCACAATTCTTTCTGGTTATTAGGCCCACACCCAGAGAAAGAAAAGGCTGGGCCACACCAGCAGATATAGGATTCACATCTCAGCAATATGGTGGAAATAATATTTCTTTAAAGTATGACAAGCCTGGGTTCTAGTTTTTGCTCTACTCATGATGTAATGCTGGATAAATATCTTTACATAATGTATACACTTATGCTTCTTTTACAAGTTTCCTGAGAAGGAAAAATCAGATATAAAACTTGTTCTTGCCAAAGCAGCCCTCATACACACTTTGTATTTTCCCCTTATATCATTAGCAAAGGCAGGGAAGAATAAATAAGTACATTCTTATGCCAAGACTTCATGATCACCACTTTCTAAACTGTATGTTGACAAAAGTGTTCTAAAATTATTCTTGGATTAACACCAACATCACTAATCTATAGTTTATAAAATTGCCCTTTTCAAATAGTACTTTTGTTTTTCTCTTTTCTTTAGGTACAAGTCTAAGAGATCTTTCCAAAGTTATAAATATACATTTTCTAAAAGCCATTGGGTAGATACTGTTTTCAGGCTAGGAAGGTAATTCATGTGGATTTTGAGGTCTAAAGCAGAGGCATTTAAAGAACAGTCATTCACTGCTACTTTTATTTTTATTTACACTTTTTTTCCTAATAATAGAAATTAAAACATTTAAATATTTTTCCATGATGTAAATAATAATCATTAAAAAATACTTTAGAACATAGGCCAAATAGTCCTATTAAAAGATAGACAAAAGATATGAATAGACACTTCTCCAAAGAGGACATACAGATGGCCAATAGACATATGAAAAGATGCTCAACATTACTAATCATCAGAGAAATCGTAATGGACAAAATACAAAAAAAAAAAAATTAAGGCCATGCAAAGTATATCCAATTTATAAAACAGCATATACATTTGCACGGAGAAAAATCAAAACTGATGTATACTTTGAACACCTTGAACAGCACTGGCTTTTAGGAAGTCAACAATAAAATGGTTAATGAGTGAAAGAATCTAAAACAACAATAACAAAACAAAAAATTGTCAAGGCTATTTGAAGAAATGTTAAATAGGGATATCAAACTTTTCAGATATCAAAACGTACAAAAACCTTGAATAATTTATGTAATATGGCAATTAGTGAAGGTCTAAAAGAACTAATGCAATAGGGAACCCAGAAATAGAACTATGAATGGAAAAGTGACGGAGATGGGGGGTATTATATAATTCACAGGGAAAGGTTGGACAATTCAACCACCTGGGTCAAATCTCATTTTAGTATTGTGACCTGGTACAGTATATGTTATTACAGTTCCTTCCTCTATAATGAAGACAATAATACAGTACCTACTTCATAAGGTTCTTGTGAGGATAGAATGAGTTGTTAAAGGTAAGCTTTTAGAACATGTGCACGCTGATTTCCAAAATTCTAGGGTACATTCATTTGAAAAAATTTATTCATTGCATATTCTATGGCATGAAACTAGGCCTCTAAAATCTTTCTCTTAAGATTCTCGTATCACCAATTAATTATATTTTCTTTTCTTTTATTAAATTTAATTTTATTGTTGTTGTATTACATCCATTCCGTTTTTCTCCCCTCTGTTCCCTTCCCCACCCACCCACTTCCCTCATTAATTATATTTTAACAACAATAATAGTAGTACTAAATAATAATTTAAATAGAAATCACTAAAGATATTTCTATTAGTCATTAATAGTGTTTTTCTCTTCTCAGAAGCAATTTGAAATATTGTAAATGAAATCCACACACGATTCAGAATAATAAGCAGTTTAAAAATCATTTTAAAGCAAAGTTAAAAGATGAGGCTATCTTATAGTTGTATAGTTATTCTATATAAAAATTCAGCAATGGGTTAAAGTCACTACATTATAATATATTCAATTGTGTTTAGAAGATTCAAATAAGGTTCATGCCTCCAAATCTAGCATCTTTGGTTTTCTGGCTGCTGTATCTGTGCATTGCTGCCCCCTAATGGTCAGTATGGTAAATATAAAGGTCCACATTTACCACCTTATACCCAGTTTTGTCACATAATGATTTTGGAGAAAATAGCAGAAATGATGGAAAGTTTAAGGCTCATTGAACACTACATATTCTTAGAAACATTTACTACCATTTGTAACTCCAAATACATTTAGACTAGTCCCTTGAAGATTACTGAGCTCATTAAAAATTAAAGCCCAATTTTGTTGCTGGATCTCCTTGTTGACTCAAGGAAATTCATTTTTTTTTCCAATAGAAGAAAGAGACAAATAAGCATTTTTAGTTGCAAATACAAAATGATAACCAAGGAGTTATGCAACTAAACATTTACACTGAACACAGCAACAATTTCGTCCAAAGAAACCAAGATAAACTGCCCAAGGGAGTTGGCAAAGTGCTCTATCACTTAGAGGGAATTTTAAGGATAGATGATTTTTAAGACATGTCTCTGGCTTGGAAATGGGGTGAGTGACGAGCAAATCACCAGAAGCCAGGCAGCAGCACCGTCCTCTTTCTGAGCCCCTCACCACAAACAGAGCCACAATGAGGTGAAGCAGGTTGCCCCACCCTGGCAATTACCTAAGCTCTACCCCACACAATTTACAGGTGCCTTTGCTACGTAGGCCATGCTACTAAGACAGTGGGTAAAAGCAGCTCTACATAATACACAGAAACAAACACAGGGAGGCTGCTAAATTGAGGAGGCAAAGAAATATGACCCAAATGAAAGAACAGAACAAAACCCCAGAAAAAGAATTAAATGAGATGGAGATAGCTAACCTATCAGATACAGAATTCAAAACACTGGTGATAAGGAAGCTCAGAGAACTCACACAGTATAGCAAGAATATAAAGAAAGAAATGAAAGTTGCACAAAGTGAAATAAAGAAAAATATATGGGGAACCAACAGCGAAGGGAAGGAAACTGGGATTCAAATAAACAATTTGGAACAAAAGGAAGAAATAAACATTCAATCCCCCACCCAAAGAATAAGTAAGAATGCAAAAACAAACAAAACCAAAAAAATGAGGAGAGTCTTGGTGGGGTGATTAGCTTTATAAAGTTCAGAAAACTATCTTACAGTAAATAAAAACTAGCGTAAAAAAAAAAAAAAAAATGAGGAGAGTCTTGCTAACTTCTGGGACAACTTTTATGTACCAACATCTGAATCATAGGGGTTCCAGAAGGAGAAGAGCAGAGCAAGAATCTGAAAACTTATTTGAAAAAATAATGAAGGAAATCTTCCCTAATTTGGTGAAGGAAATAGACACACAAATTCAGGAAGCACAGAGAGTCCCAAATAAGTGGGACCCAAACAGGACCAAGACACATCATGATTAAAATGCTGAAGGTTAAAGATAAAGAGAGAATTTTAAAAGCAGCCAGAGAAAGGCAGAGGGTTACCTACAAGGGAGTTTTCATAAGACTATCAGTATTTCTCAAAAGAACTTTTCAGGTAAGAAGGTGCTGGCAAGAAGTATTCAAAGTGATGAAAACAAGGACCTACAACCAAGATTACTCTATCCAGCAAAACTATCTTTCAGAATAGATGGGCAGATAAAATGCTCCCTAGACAAGATAAAACTAAAGGAATTCATTATCACCAAGTCATTATTACATGAAATGTTAAAGGGACTTATTTAAGAAAAAGAAGATCAAAACTATCAACATTAAAATGACAACAAACACAACTATCAACCAGTAATTCAAAAAAACAAACAAACAAACAAACAAAAAACAAAAATAAAAACAAACCAAGCAAATAACCAAAACAGGAACAGAATCATAGGTATGGGGATCATTCGGAGGGTATTAGGCTGGGAGGAGGAAGGGGGAGAATGGGGGAAAAGGCTCAGGGATTAAGAAGCATAATTGGTAGACAGGGGGATGTTGAGAATAGCACAGGCAAGGGTGAAGCCAAAAACTTTACATGCATGACCCATGGACATGAATTACCGAAGTACTGGGTGCACGGGACAAAGGATGACAACCTGGGACAACTCTAATAGCATAACCAATAAAATATACTTAAAAAACCAACAAACAAAAGTAGCAGTCTCAATTTTCTATCTTCATAGGCCTTTCAATAACCACCCCAATTGAATTGCTGTTTCATCCTTAAGACAAAATTTATGGCTTTAATATCTAATGTGTTGGTTGCCCTAGTCCAAGGTTTCTCAACCTTGGCACTATTGACATGTTGGGCTAAGTAATTATTGGGTATGCATGGCTGTTTTGTAAGTTATAAGATGTTTAGAAGCATCCCTGACCTCTACCTATCAGATGCCAGCAGCACATCCTCTCCAGTTGTGACAACCAAAAATGTGTCTAGATATTGCCAAATTTCGGGGGTTGGGGTTGGGCTTGGGGTAGCGAGACTACCCCTATTGAGAAACTCTGCTCTAATTCATGATTTTAGATGAAAGCTTTATATTCTAAGACCAGTACTATTTTTACAAACACCAAGGAAACATATGGTGACTAGCTAAGAGACCTATATTCTCACTTGACATGCAAATCAAAACCATAATAAGATACCACCACACATCTATAAGAATGGCTAAAAACAATATCATACAAAAAATTGATGATACCAAGTGTTGGTGAAGACATGGAGCAAATGAAAATCTCATTATTGCTGGTGGAAATGCAAAATGGTACAGGCACCTGGGAAGACACTCTGGTAATGTCTTACAGAGTTAACATTTTGTTATAAGCATTCTACTCCTAAATATTTATCCAAGAGAAATGAAAATTTATGTCTTACAACAACCTATGCAAATGCTTAAGGGTGGTTTTATTCATAATTGCCAAAACTGTCCTTCATTTGGTCAACATATAAATAAAACTTTAGTACATTGTATGATGGAATATTACTCAACAATAAAAAGGAACTAACAACAGATATAAGTAGTGACATGGGCAAATCTGAAATGCATTATGCTAAGTGAAAGAAATCGAACTCCAAAAACTACATAATAACATTAAGGGAGAAGCAAAAACTGAACAAACTGATCAGTTCCAAAGAGCTTTAGAGGTACTGGGAGAATGTGACTCTAAGGGCATATTAGGGAGCTTTTTGGAGTAAAATGTGTTCCATGTTCTCACTGTGATAGTGGTGGTCATATAACTTATTCATTTGTCAACCCCCAGAAGTATACACTTAAAAAGGGTAAATTCTATTGTATGAAAATTTACCACAGTAAATCTGATTTAAAAATGAACAAACAAATCAGGATGGGGGAAGGAGTTTGATTTTTATACTTTGGGTTAGGGCCTCATTTTCTTATAATAATCTAAATTAGTCATTTATGTTTTTTTTTTAATTGTTGTTATATTACATCCATACATCCATCCACTTTTTGCTCCCCTCTGTCCCCCTCCCCACCCACCCATTCCCCCCAAAGTCAAAAAAATATGGAATGCTTCACGAATTTGCGTGTCATCCTTGCGCAAGGGCCATGCTAATCTTCTCTGTATCATTCCAATTTTAGTATATGTGCTGCCAAAGCAAGCACAGTTGACTCTTTAAAGATTATCACAATGTTTTACATAAAATCCTAAACAACAACAAAATCCCTTTATTTACAATTAGCAAAGAAGACAAATATCATCAGTGTAGACTAAATTTGCCTGGTAGTAAAATTAAATTTCTGAAAAACTGTAAGGATGTAGTTCTTATGTGACTTGGAATGGCCATTCCTACATTTGGTTTTTGTTCTTCTGTTAGGATTTTAAAACCTATTTGTTTCCATATTAGGCAATGAAATACTGGTAAGGTACAAATAAAAATCTTGTATTATTTTATAAGAAAGTCCAAGTGTTCTCATTTATCCTTTTAACTTTTAAGAAAATTGTCAACTTTTACCATCCAGCTAGTATTTATGTACAACTACAAATGCAAAACAAATGACAAAAACTGCACTATATAAAATAGTAAAACATATGTCCAACTAATTTCTTGATGGTCTGAAATGGAGGTTTTACAAAGTTCTTGTCTTGGCCAATCTTAATATTCTCCTTTTGTGTGCGGTTAGTAGTCCTTTATGAGTGTATATCAAGAATCATAGGAATGAAGCAGGCAAGTAGCTAAATGTGTCATGCAGACACTGAAGATTCTGAAAGCCAAAGTGAGCAAACCTGGTATTATCAATTGAGCAAGGAAAGAAAAGCTGTTAAAATGTATGACCAATAATCAACATGGTATAAACCTTACCAATGTTTACAAAAATTGTCTCTAACAGATTTATTCCTTTTCATTCTCTATTTACTCATTTTATTTATTTTTTAAATACCTTGTTTATTGTTCTATTACAGTTGTTCCAACTTTTCCCGTTGTTCTCCACCTCTTTGCCCTGCCCACTCCCATAGTGAATCTTCATCCTGTTCTCCATGTCCATGGGTCACTTACACTTGTTCCTTGACTAGACCCTCCCCTTCTTTCTCTCTCCCCTCCCTCCTCCCCTCCTCTCCTTCATTCCACTTTCTCATTCTCCTCCTTCACCAGTCGCCAGATACTTTTGTTAGTTATTTAGGAAGCAACAGGAAGTAAAAACAGCAGCTAAACTCAGTTATAATTCATCCTATTCCTATCTATTCACATTCCTACAATTCATTTCTACTCACTAAAAAGCAACATTAAGGTTTGTTGTTAAGGTGTTTCAAAGGGAAGTTAGGAAGAGAGGCTAGACACATGTCCCAGACTTCAATGGAATAAAGTATTTATAAACATCTGAATGAATCAGCATGTCTCAATTACAACCCAATAATAAGGAAGCAGTAGTCAAATTATATGGTTGGCTCCTGCTTATCAAAGGGAATTTTAGAAATGTGATTTAAAAAAACCTGACTAGTTAAAAATAGAACCATCTGGGTTATTTTCCTTGCATTAAGACCATCCTCCCTTCCTTCCCTCAATTTCCTGCACAACCAAAGAAAGCAACTTTACCATCTGCTCTGCCTTTTAATTTCGCAAAGTATTTACTTCAGAAATGTTGGGATCATCAAGGACTTTAAAATCTTACACCTAGGAGGAATTCCAGAAAGTCTGAGGACAATTCACTGGGATATTCCCAAATTCTTATTCATCATGTAGCCTCCTCTCAAAGATATTAAGGGAATCATGCTGACAATGGTAGGTGCCTAATGAATACATACTGAACAAATGGAATGAATTAATTAAATAGAATTGGATTGTGCTCCAGTAAGTGCTCAAAAAACAGAGTTCATTTGAAGGGCAGGTTTCCCCTCTTACCTATTAATACAATCCCTCATGATGCCCTCTTTAAGAAAGGTGTTAAGGGATTGTTTGTGCTTTACATTCATTTTTAAAAAAATTTTTTAAAACGATTTTATTCATTATTTTTAGAGAGAGAGGAAGGGAGAGAGGCAGAGAGGGAGAAAAACATCAATGTGTGGTTGCCTTTCACCTGCCTCCAGCTATAGACCTGGCTGGAGGCCTGGCTTGCAACCTGGGTATATACCCTGGCTGGGAATCGAACCAGTGACACTTGGGTTCCCAGGCTGGTGCTCAATCCACTGAGCCATACCAGGCAGACCTACATTCATTTTAAAGAATATATAATTATCATATATTTATTTTACTTCATTTTCATTTTTGCATTGGCTTAGAGTTAGCTATGTATCATAAAATTTAAATTATAGGATAGCAAGAAAAAAAAATTACTTCATTTTTGCATCAAAGTGGCTTGGCATAATCCCTAACATACTCTGTGTACTCAGTCACATAAAAGAGACAAATCTGTGTCAGAAGCCCAGCTCAGGTCACTTACTGGCTATAAAATTTTCTAGGTATGGAGCAGGTTGGTAAAGATCTAAGAAATAAATATTTAGTATTATAGGAATCAGTCTTATAGTATCAAACACTCTGGGCTAATGGTTTATTTTTTGAAATCCCTCAATAAAAATCACTCCAAGTATAAAATCAGCAATTGGAAATACCACTATTTTTCCAATTGAAGGTGAGCCAGCCTAATGGAGTAAAAGAACATAGGCTTAGGAATTGGATAAATTCAAATTGGAATAGATAAAAAACTTGGAACTTAAAATCTGGAGTCAATTGCTTAATAGCCATATGATTCTAAGCCAATTATCCCCAGTAAAATGGGGATAATAACACCTATCATATATTATTGATATGAGGATAAAAGATGATATATGTAAAGTGCTAAATCCCATGCCTGGCATGTTGTTCTAAATACTCAATATTTATTATTACAATAGGTGAAAAGAGATTTCTCATGTGTTTATGATATATTAGTTCCACACAGCAATCATAAATAGCAAAGACCAGCACAGCACACAAGTTTTCCTTCTGATCAAACTTTTCTTAAGTTCCAGCATACTAATCAGGAAACAGATTTATTATAGTGTTGGAAAGTTGTATATGGAGTTTAGGGAAGCAGTCCAAGGGATACATTTTAAAGTAACTTCAGAAATAAAATTCATAAGTAATTGAATAAAGGAACACAATTTTGTATTGCCACTTTTTAAATCCAATTGGTTCTCAGATATTTTATCCAATCGGTTCTCAGATTTTGAATAGATATAACTAATCATTCAACTTTCAAAAAGATGCACTTGTGCAAATAATTAAGTTAAAAAATGTCAAGATACTGGCTCTAAATCCTTCTTAACTAGATCTCCTGAAAAATATACCTCCCCACAACTTCCACCTGAAGACCATACTTTCCACCAACTTTTCTTTCCTTAGTAAAAGGATTCAACTCTGACAAAGCTTTATAAGCAGGAGAAAGGACCTGTAATCACTAGACCAAATCCATTTTTCCACATGCACATAATCTCCCTGTCATGGTAGGTTCCCTCCTGTTATTCAAATTATTATTTCACACCTTACCAGTGTGAACTATTCATCTTTTACACTTATTGCATTTCTTTATATGAGGAATGTTTTCACCATTGAGTTTTGTAGTTGGTCACTGTACAATTTGCTGTCCTGCAGCAAATTTTTTACTTTCTGTCTGTGCAAAAAATTCAACTCAAATGATTTTCCTGATCCAGTGACGCTCACTGTATTAAGGTAGAACACATTGGTTAGTTCTGTCCAAGGCAGTTCTGGTCTCCAGTAGGTATAATCTTTACGTCTTAAAATACCCAATATACTCTTAAGAAGACAGAGACCTAAATGAAAATCACAATAAGGGCAAATGACAATTACGAAAAATTGTAACTAAGAAGTTTTAATAATCTAGTAATTGACAGAAGAATCATTTAAAAAATAAGGTCTATTTTGATGTACAGTACCAACTATGATATCTTGTAAACTTATAGTCCCAAATGCCTCAAGTCAGAACAAAACAATTATGACTAGAAAGATAAAATGTTTCAGTTTTTAAAAAACAAAATACTTTATTAGTACTTTTAAAATTAATGACAGTCTGCCCTGGCTGGTGGCACAGTGGATAAGGCACAGGCCTGTGAACCCAAAAGTCACTGGTTCAATTCCCAGCCAGGGCACATACCAGGTTGCAAGCCAGATCTCCAGCCAGGTTCGTAGCTGGAGGAAAGTGAAAGGCAACCATACATTGATGTCTCTCTCCCTCCCTGCCTTTCTCC
Organism: Noctilio leporinus; assembly: GCA_004026585.1. NCBI lineage: Eukaryota > Metazoa > Chordata > Mammalia > Chiroptera > Noctilionidae > Noctilio > Noctilio leporinus. The sequence continues at coordinate 73,271 of PVIW01001617.1, read as the reverse complement.
CATCCCCCCTCTCTAAAAATAATAAATAAATCTTAAAAAAAATTAACAACAGTCTAAATAAATATACTTACTTACATTTTTGAATAGTTGCTCAGCAAGTTCTCTGACATGTTTTATCATCTTCAATGGGTTATTTTCTTCAACTTTAATTCGCTCTACTTCAAAAGCTACCAGCTTGAAAAAGAATCAAATGGCAAAACATCAATTCCAAAATATACTGAATTAGAAAACTGTGTGATAATTTCATATAATTAGGAAACCAAAAAGCATCCAAAATGTGTAATACTAAAAATATTTTGTGTTTTTTTACTGGGCTTCACCTCTATTCTACATTTAGAGAGTCTATTCAGTCACTGGATATTCTGGTGGTTTCTCCCTGATGGTTTAGGGCTTTATTTCTTCTTGGGAAAAGTCATTTCTGGAATGAGAGATTCTGTCATTCTCCCAACTTCACATAAATATTTCTCTCACTCAGAGAATTTTGGATGGTCAGAAAGTCTCCAAACATTTCCCTAACTCTTAAAACATGAACCAAATGTTCAAGTCAGGTCACTCAGATATGAGTTCTAGCTCTGATTTGGAACTAAAACTCCGAAGCTTCAGTTTCTTGGTCTCTAAAATAAGATGAAAGAACAAGATGACCTTCCAGTTCTCAAATTATATAAACTCTAATCCATTTCCCTACTAACTAATTTGCTGGGAGAACTGTGAGCATGTGCGTATTTGGAGTGGAGGAAAAAGTACTAACAAGAAGAGATTGTGTAAGGGTAAATTGTTTAAAAAGGGTTTACGATTTTTCCTTCTAGGAACTAATAGTCACTGGAATAGACAGCCATATAAAACCATGATTTCACCTAATCTAGGTCAGGATTGAGAAAGACTGTCTAACAAAGGCAAACACTGCTCTCCTTGTGACAAGGCCAACTTGATGGGAGTGAAGGGATAAACTGCTTCTCAAAGCTCCATAATCCTGTCATGACGCAGGCTGCCTGAGGCTAAATGAAAATAAGGATTCCTTTCCCAGAAGTACACATAATTTTCCTACACAAGCACATTGTCATGCAAGCCAATTAAATGACCAAGAGGGTAGACAAGAAATTACTTAGGTCTGATGTCTCATTCCTTTTCGGTCCCTGACTGAAGTATACACATGAACTAACTTTCAAGTAACATCACCAAGACAACAAAAATCATCGCTGACAGCTGAACACAGAACAGGATGAACATTAAGAAGAGACATAATAGGAATCTTGGACAAAGTCCTTGCCTTATTATTGTTTCCAATCTAAAGAATATATATATATATATATATGTGTGTGTGTGTGTGTGTGTGTGTGTGTGTGTATGTTTACACACACACATATACATCTTATGCATATGAATATACATAATAAAAGATAAGTTGCCATGTAAAGTTAGAGATAGATAATATAGCTTAATTCAGATGAGTGGACCTCCAACTACTTTGGAGGAGATGGTAAGATAAGAGCAGCGTATGAAGGATGGAAGAAGAAGGTCATGGCCAGACCAAAGGGCAGAGGGAGGGCCATACCAGCCAAGAGAAGGAGTTACAAAAATAGTCAGAGGCTGCAACAAGCAAGTTTTCTGAGAGTAATCAATATGACTTATTAGTTGTGATAAAATCTCCAGAGGGTGTTGGCTACTAAAGGAACTCATGAAACGTAAGAGCTAGATAAGACTCTGAAAAGCATCTGATTTAACTCCCAAAACAGGGTCTTAATTACTTTGGATCTAAAAGCCTGACACAGATAACCAATGATCAATCATATTTCATGTTGGCATTAGAGAATCAGTGATCAATAACTGAAGAGAAAGAACCTCCCACCTCAGGGAATTGTTCCTAAATCCTCCTATCATTTGTTTTATTACTAGCTAAAGCATTTAGTGCAGTTCTCCAAACTTAGAATTAAAACATGTGCCTCTTCTTTCAATCTTACTTTTGAACACTTATCTTAGATCCTACTCTGAACCAAGGATCTTTAGACCTTGATTCCTATTTTCTCTATATAAAATAAACTGACAGCACCAAAATATGGTCACTAATACTATTCTCCACTACCTTGGGTGCTACAAGTGTTTTTCTTTTATAGACTTCAAGGAACTTTTACATTTATTGGTTCCAATACAGTGCTTTCAGAAACTGAACTGGGAATAACATTCTTTGTTCCATACAGCAGAAATGAAAATAGTTAAATGATAAATGGAAAGATGCATTAAAATAAGATAAATCACAATGAACACAAAATAGCACCCTTATTTTAAGGCATATCTGTTTTAACTTTCCCTTTATATGGCCAATTACTTGAGGATAGAGATTTAAATGTCTTTTATATATTTCATATCTCCCAACAAAGCTATTATGGATTAGCTAATAAACCATGGCTCTAGAACACTGACAACATGTAACTGTTTGAAATTACATTATCTATACATTAAACTTAGACCTTTCTTCTATGAAACTAATAAAGAAATAATGTTATTACCTTGAAAAATAAATTTTCTACTTATACAATCACTGTAAATCTTTGTGTGTGTGCGTGTGGGTATGTGTGTGTGTGTCTCTAAGCATTTTTTTTCAGGTCACTTTTTTTTAAATCACTGTCAACCTTTTTCAAAAATATTTTAATCTATTATTTAAAATTAAGTTGTTCAACATTTTATGTATGTCTGAGACACCCTACAATTATATTTTTCTAATTTTTGTAACCCATATTTTAATTAAATACCAAGATAAGCATAACAGTAAATATTTGGATTATTTAATATTTAATTTATAATATATAATTATGACTTTGATGAAAAGTTTGAAATATTATTTCCCTACATTTAACTACTGGCCTAATTTTGTCCATAAGTAATATATTTATTTGATAAAAACTATACCTCATCAAAGAGATCACAGGATCTATAGGGAGGACCTCTTTCTGAAACAAAACCTGCAAATGCCATTCCATTGAGAACTTTAGTGAGGAAATCATTCTCAACCAAACCACGCTGCCCCAAGAAAGCTGTCTGTAAAGAAAGAAAACATGAAATGAATAATTCATCACTCTGTAATGAATGAATGTGCAAAACAAAATATAACGGAAAGATAAAGCTTGAGTGTCTTCATAAATGTGTTACTATAAAATACATTTCTCTCAAAAAAGTTTTTGATACCTGAAATACTACATGTATTGGAAAGAATAAAAATGAATCTGTCTGTAAAGCAGAAGGAGAAATCCAAAATTAACACTTAATTTTAAAATAAAAACCAATTTGGGCCTTGGCTGGTGTGGCTCAGTGGCCTGAGCACCAGCCCGTGAACCAGCCTGTGAACCCAAAGGTTGCTGGTTCGAGTCCCAGCCAGGGCACATACCCAGGGTGCAAGCCAGGTCTCTAGCCAGGTCTGCAGATGAAAGCAGGGGAAAAACAACCACACATTGATGTTTTTCTCCCTTTCTTTCTCCCTCCTTTCCCCTCTCTCTAAAAATAATAAATAAAATTAAATAAAAATAAAAAGTGCCTTCAGTCTGGAAAAAACAAGAAATAAAAACCAATTTAAAGTTAACATACTCTGAAGAAAGCCATGTCAGTTCCATAATATTATTAAAGATTATCTAACCACACAAAGCAGAGAGTTTAAATAACCTCATTTGATATATTAAGGTCAAAATACATGGCTAGAAAAAGACAACCAAATTGCTTTATTTACAGTCTATATTTTGGACATATTCAACATAGTTCTATAGCTCACCTTGTGAAAATGTATTACTGGTTCTGCATGAATTCTTATAAGTTGTAGGCATGATCTATATCCTTGGAAAAGTTGTGCAAATAATCTAAGAAAAACTGCACGTACTTCTTTATCCTGAAAATATAAGAAGAAATATGTTAGGTAACTGAATTTCTTAAAAAAAACAAGTGAAACATCACAGAGTCAAAAAGTTGTTAAGAACTTGAGGAATTACTCAATAAATCTGTATGTCTGTGCTTCCTCAAATCTCACCCATGGCAGTCCTGAGTGGTGGTGTCTAGTCTGTTCATTGTTGGGGTAGCATAGGCTGTGAAATAGTTCTTTTTAAAGTTGAACCAAACAAAACTTGTCTCTAGTACACTCAATTTTTCCATCAGGAAAAAACTAAGTGACAGAGTCTCTCCTTTCAACATGTTAAACAAGGGCATAATTCCCCAGTCGTTGGACTTCTTCTTCTTTTGTTTTTTTAATTTTATTGTTGTTGTATTACATCCATCCCCTTTTTGCTCCCCTCTGTCCCCCTCCCCACCCACCCATTCCCCGAAAAGTCAATCCCACCTGTTGTCCATGCGTTTGACTTCTATAGGCATCAAAAGAATTACAAATAATTTATGAAAATAACTCAAAAGACTATTTTTCAAAGCTTATAAAATTCTTCCAAAATTTATCCAACTTATAAAAATTTTTTCTTATGTTAATAAGGTATGACTTAAACCCTCTTTAAAAATTCAGGTTTTAATATAATCATAGTTGTAGAACTGTAAGGAAATTTACAGATTTAGTCAACCCTTTATTTGATTAGTAATGGAAGAGTCAAGAATGCTTAAGGAACTTGTCAAAGGTGTCCAGCTCTATGAAGCTCCTTACTGTCCACAAAGCTCACCTATAAGAAATGCAGTGAGCCAAAAAAAAAAAAGAAAGAAAGAAAAGAAAAAGGGAACTCTGTTAAATACTCATCCTTTTATGGCTTCTAATTGGAACTACTTTCATCTGCTCACTTCTCAGGCTTGATTTTCTCCTAATATCAACAATCTATTTACATTTTTTAATAAGCTCTCTCTCTTCTTCTTTGTTTTAAAATCCTTGCTTGACACTTTTGACTTGCAGTTTGGCACAATTTCCCAGGCTATAACTTAGGTTCTGATTTTTTTGTCCCCTATGTCGTCATGCATCCTCAGAATGAGCCTCAGCCCCTCTCCCTGCTGGGTCAGAGTGTTGCCCTACGGCTCCTCCTTCGGCAGGGCCCAAGGTGAGTCTGTGGCAATTCTCTTCATTTCTAATCTAGTCCACTTCTTACTAGGCTGTCCACCCACCTATCACTATTTTTACTAGGCTAACCGTCTAATTCAGGGTCTTTAACAACTATACAAATTTAAATCTTAAACTTCTTACCAGCATTTTTGAGTGGGATAAAGCTGTTCTTGGAGGGGGAAAAGCATGATCTGCTACTTCCAAATCTGGGTGTAGAATCTAAAGCAAATAAGTTTTGTTATATAGAAGACCTTAATGTCAATAAATTCTATTATTTAATCCACATGGAGCATTAGATGAAAAAGTGTCAGTACAGGAATTACAATATATTTTCTCCTTTGACTATAATGCCATCAGCTGAGGAAGCTCTGTATATATACACACACTACTGTGAACAGGTCTCCAAGACAAAATATCAAATGTCTAGAAAAATACATACAGTATGGCCTCATTTATTTGAAAATAAACCTTAAATCTATATATATATATGTACATGCACTGATAAACATATAAATGAAAATGTAAAGTTCTGAAAGAAAATACACTAAGCTATAAAATAGTAGTTACTACTGGGAAGGGAGTGGTCTAGGGAAAAGCCATTTGTCTATATAGTTGAAAATTTTTAACAAGCATTTATTTTTATGTTTCTTAGTATAATTAAGAATTAACTAAAATATTGAAAAAGGGAAAAGCTTATAAACTTCACATTCCATATGAAAGTATAATACAATGGAACAAGTACTATAAATGTATAAAGAATGTATGTGAAATACAAAGTATCATTAATTCAACTTAGGCAAAGCTACAAAAAGAAGGTAATATTTAAGTCAGGCTTTGAAGTAAAGCAGGTTGGGAGCAGGTGAGAAAGAAAAGTAGCATTTCTTTTTTTAGTATGAAGCAAATTTTTTTCTGCAGAGTCATTTTCAAGCATTCAGATTTTGGTAGTATACTCAGAATAGGCCAAAAGACTCAAAATAATACTTTTAAATGACACTAAAATATTGACAATATTTATAACCCAATCACTACAACAGAATAAAGTCTTCATGTCTATAAAACCATCCATGGTTATTACACAGTTCAACTATTGCATTGCCATTTGATTATAATTATTTAGTAAGCAAATGAAGTTCATATATATACTTGTGTATCAAAACTCCCACCCAGTCCATCAAATGTTGATTTCTTTTTGGTCCTATCTGACAATGTACTATGGTCTTGTGTCTTATTTATAGTACTACATTGTAGAACATAATACACCACTGTGCTTGACAACTACAAAAATTGGCATACTCAGTTTTCCCCCAAATTAATTCTACTCATTGATTACATTTGATGGCACAGGTATTGCAGGTTAAAATTTACCAGTGTGCAGCAGAATCTCTACCAAGAGCCACTGACTTAAGAACTAAACTCTTAATCTTTGTTTTTACCTTAACCCCTGAACAATTATAAATATCATCATTAAGTAATCATATGTAAGATTTTAAAACTTATTTAAGGTTTCTAGAAACAAACTTTTTTCAATCACTCAAATATTACCTTCTCAGCTTTTGATACATACATATACCACCAATGCAATTATTTAGTTAATACTTTTAAGACTGTCTTTAAATCAATTTACCTCTTTAAATCTAGTATTTTCTTAATGTTATTTAATGTGAAATCACAGGTTTTATATGCTATTTTCAATAACCATTATAGTAAATACATTAATTACTAAAGTAAAAATGGTTGCTGCCTACCACCCCAAATCACCTCTAGTCATCTAGTCATCCTAGTACAAAACAGCCAACCTACAGATAAAAACCAGGAAACAAAGTCCTACAGATGGAATGTCATTTGCTCAATAGTATCAAGAGGCAAGATATAAATTGGAATATTCTTTCTACTCTATCACATCTTGTATTCCAGATTATAAATTATATTTGAAAAAAAAAAAATTGGTCTTCTCTGAATGTCCCCATCCCACAGATACCACTATACCAACTTAGGGACCGACAGAAATTTGAAATTTTTTTGAGAATAAAATCCATCCTGGTAAGCCTAGATTTCTGAGTTCCTATTTAATTTCCTTGTTTTTAAACAGCTCAGCCTAGAATAGTATTCAAGAAGAATGAAGGCCTTAGTTCTAGAACAGTAATGGCTTAAAATGCAGAACTGCTTAGTTTCAATTTTCCCATGATGGATAAATGGGCACCTAAAATGCTATCAGTAAAATAACATTTTACAAATTAAATAAGGTAAAATAACTACAAAAAATTTTAATTAATTTCACTGAGAAACATCCAGGCCATATGATTTCTTAAAACTTTGCTATACAGAACGCTGGGCATTTAATCTTTCTATAAGTTACATCTTCCTGTAGTAATTTGAAAACACTGGCAAAACACACTACCTTGCAAGTAGCACATTTATCAAAGAGGAATGAGATGTCTGTCAATAGGAGGTTGAAGGAGAAGGAACAAGCAATAACTTTTAATGGAAGGTTTTAGGGGAATCTGATTTTGAGGCAGGCTAGTCTTATTTTCATTACCTATGACATTATCCAGTGTATTTATTAAATAAATATGCTGAGTGAAAGAATGAATGTATAACAAATATTCAGTTAGGATTCAAAGTAAATTCTTTAGATAATGTTTGGTAAAGACTCCTAAATACTACATGAGACTATATTCACGTTTTAAGACATTTTTTAAAAAGTAATTATACTGTTAATGATACTTAATTCTAATTATCTTAGTTTATCTTTAAATCAAGAGAAAACTACTATTTTTAAAAATACCATACCAAAGAAAGCGCTGCTTGAGTCTGATGCAGAAGTGGTTCCGGGAGGGAAGAAAGGTGAATACATTCAGGAATTTTAATAGTGCCTCCATCCAAATCTGCTATGATTACATCTAACTGAAGGAGATAGAAAATTAATTAATACAATACATTTGTTGTTCAGCAAATTAATTTAGCCTTCACTAATTCAAAATGAGAAGAACCAGGTGTGGAAGAGACCCTTGGTCGTCCACAGTAATAGAATGCTGGGATAATGGCTTCCCAGCTACTGTTCCCCTTTATCTGTGATTCTGTTTTCCGAGGTCTCAGTTATCATCAGTCAACTGGTCTGAAAACGTTGAACAGAAAATTCCAGAAATAAAGATATGTGGATTACAGATGTCATATAGTCCAACTTTTCAGGAAAGAAGTATTTTTAACCTCCCTGAAAAGTGTCATGCAATCTGTCCCTTACACTCAACTTATGATACTTGTGAATATACATCTAATTAAAAAAAATAAAAACAGAAATAAATAAAACAAAACACCATTCATCACCATTGGGGTAGCTCTAATGACTGAAAACTCTCATATTGAGCAAAAATTTGTTTCTATATTCGCTATACCTACTAATTCTATCTCAGCCTTTTAGAGCTACAAAAATAAATCTTATCCTCATTTCTTATGACAGCTAGCTACTTGGATATTTATAGTTACTAAATAGTATCAGGTTATTACTTGAGAAAATTTTCTTACGACCTCTCACAAGATACAGTTTCTAAACTCCTGAGAATCCTGGTAGCCCTTCTCTGAACCACATTATTTTGTTATAATACCTCTTAAAGTACAGAACAGAGAACCAAACATATTATTCCAGAATTGGCATGAATGTAGAGCATTACTCTCCTTCTTTGGTATTTTTACTCATATAGCATGAGAAATAGAATAATTTGCTGGGGCTCATACTGAATTTGCATTCCACTAAAACCCTTCACTCTTTTGCAAATGATTTTTGATTTTTAGTTATCAACCAATCAGTATTAACACAGGCCTCATTTCAAAATGTGAATAAAAGTACTTTACTCTTATCAAATATATAAATAGAATACTACCTAACATTATTTTACCTTCCTGTCCCATAGATAGGATGAACAATACAGAAAGATAAACTTAATATACCAAAAAGGAGGAATTTAAAAAATATTAATAAATTCATTTTGTAGATCTCTCATATGTGCTATAGGAAAAATTAATGTATTTAGATTTTTCAATGATGTTTTTCTTCCACCCAATGTTTTCAACAGGGAATGCAACAGAACTGAAAATGGTAGTTAGTTGAAATGTTATAAAAGTCAAAGTACTTAATGAACAAAACAAACAAGCAAAACAGAACCAGATATAGGAATACAATGAATAGACCTTCAGTGGGCAGAGGGGAGGAGGAGTGGGAGGAAGGAGCAGAGAGGAGTAGGCAAAGAAGAGGAAGAATTTAGTCAAGGAACTAGCATGGAATAACCATGGACATGGACAACAAGTGGGACTGACTATTGGGGTGAGTGGATGGGTGGGTAAGGGAACAGAGGGGAGGGGAAATGGGATGGATGTAATACAACAACAATAAAAGTAAATTAAAAAAAAAAGTCAAAGTACTATGATAAACACCTGGCTTCAATAACTGGCATTTTAAAGGTGAATACTTACAAGTTCATGGATATCAGTTTTAAAGATTGAATGTACTCCAATAATGAAAGGTGTTGGGGAACTTAGAACTTCTAATAGTTGAGCTGGGAGAATGGGAATATAAGGATAACTGGAAATAATAAAAATATGTGTGAGATATATTTATTTTTCATAACATAAACGTATTTTCACCTTTATGCTATAAATTTTTACATTACCTAAGTTTATAAATTATCAATATTTTCATGGTTATTGTTTAATTTTTAAAAGGATAAAATTAAAAAGTCTTCATGTGAAAAATATTATCAGATATAATAAAATATAAAATTGATAGAATGCCCCCTGGCATCCGAATAAATTCAATAAAAAGGAACAAATTAAAATAAAATAAATGGAATCCAGGATGGCTTTCTTAATCCTTTATCCCTCCTAAGCAAGCAGTCACGTTGGGTTGTTTAATCTTGCTTGAAAGTATTTTTCCTTAAATAAAAAAATGACTCTCTGATGGACCTTCCCCATCAACACTGCTGATTTGTCTACGTAAAACAATCATTTAAATTTCATTTTTCTATACTTGAGTTTTTCATTCAATCAGAGTGGTAAAGTATAAAAATTAAGGCCTAGATTTACCTAGGGGTAAAGAAAAGCACATAGGTAAAGTATTTTTTAACTTTTAAAGTGTAATCTATAGAATCTACATTTTTTCTGGTTTGTATGAACTTAAGTTTCCTAGATGTTATGGTTATCAAACTGACAAAACAATATATTAGAATAAAATATTCTATAGCACTCTCAGGCATCACTACTTAAACTGTCCTTTTACTTTTTATCATGGAAAAATAAATATCCCTCAAATACCAGAAAAATGGTGAAGCCCCACATATCTAATCCAGATTTGACAATTATCAATGCATAATACATATATATTTCTACCCACTTTTGTTTTCTTCCCCACTATTATTTGAAGCAAATTTAAGATGTTATATTATTTATACACGAAGACTTTAACAGGTATCTAAAAAAGATAAGGGCTCTTTTAATAGATCCATAATACCAATATAACCCCTAAAATGAACTAATTATATAATATTAAAAAAAAAAATCACAGCACTAAATTAATTTTACCACCAACCATATTCAAAGAGAATTAAATGCTACTGACAACACTACTGAAATCAATTAATAAATTAATCAACACTCAGTAATAGATGGCTTGGAAAAGTTCCAAATTCTAGGCTAGATTTCCATCAGAATTCTAACTTTGTAAAATATGACCTTGTGGTTCAAATTTTGTACAATGACAGTTTGACTGATTGTTAATAATTAATGCATACTTTGAGAAGAAATAAAAGTACAAGTGAAAAAACCTCACCTATATTTAAGAGGAAACATTAAAGATTCCAGGGCTCTACAAGCATCACTCAGTCTCTGAAAGCTTGCGGAAAGGAAGAGAACCTTGTTTTCTGTGAGGACTGCACAAAAGAGGCTGAGGACATTTTGAATTCCTGGAATACACAAGAGCAAATACTTACCAAATGCATTTAATTTTTATGTGTTGCCAGCCAACATGGACTTAGGATGACATGGAATGAAAAAGTCACTCTTTTTGAAACCTCTGAAGAAAACTATTCGGTTAAACTATAAACTCCATACAACCTATGGATATTTGTTTTCCCAAACTTACAGTTTTATCTTTATTTTTCAAATCAACTTAGCATTAATTGAACACAATAGTTGTTTGGAACACACTATTGCCTTCTTTTCAACTAAATCTCCAAGGTCTGTACGTAAATTCCTATTTCAGACTCTGCCATTGCTGTAATAACATTTTCCCTCTTTAAAGTCCTTTTTTTCTGATGTTAATATGATCACACCAGTTTTGCTGTTGAAATTTTCCTGGTACATTATATCTTTTTCCATATTTCTATTTCAATCTTTTCCTACTTCTTATAAATAGCATACAGCTGACATTTTTAAAAAGTCCAATGTGACAACCATTTTCATTTAACTAGACCATTTACCCAACGTCCACTCATTATAATTATATACACATATTATCTTATTTTATACTTTTATTTGTTCTTTTTCTTTTTCCCTTTCTTTATGATTTCTATTTATCCTGGCTGTTCTTTTATCTCCTCTATCAGTGTAGAATTTATAAGCTGTGCTTATTTATTTATTATTTATCTCTTAGAGGCAACTACAAAAATACAGCGTGCATACTTACCAAAGTGAGGTTAAACCAGCACATCATTTTTCTCTATTATTACTGAATCACCTTTTTTATACCTGCTAAACCTTAATTACTAAATTAAGAGTCCCTGTTAACTAGCTTTCCCAAGGTAAAATACTTCCTATATTTCCCTTAATCAACACTGCACATATAAATTTCTCCTTGGCCCATTATTAATTGCTATACTCTTATTTCCAATTTATTCCATATGATGCATCTGAACTTAAGAGTTCACGTTTTTAATCTTCTCTCATTTACACTAATGTATGAGTTTCATAACTGGTTTCCCTAACCCAGTCCTTATTAATTCCAAATCTAACCTCCAGAGTTTATAGATCATGGACAGAAAATATAAATCTGATTATTTTCTTTTCATGCCTCAGAATCCTTCTATATTTTCCAATAATTAGGGTGATTTCTGAATGTATTCTGTTCCAAAGAAGCAATTTAGTAACAGAAGCTATGCTTCAACTTATTTAATATATTAATCGCTCCAAGTCACAGTTGGTAAAATGAGGATAATACTAAAATCTATCCTATAAAAAAGTTACTATAAAAAAGTAATGGGAGAGGACTTCTCGTCAAGATGGCAGCAAAGCAGACATGGTTCGCCTCTTTGCACAACCACATAAAAATTACAACTAAATACAGAACATCCACCACTCAGAATTGTCAGAAATCAAGTTGAATGGAAGTCTGAAAACTATGGAATTAAAGAAACCACATGGGGGCCCTGGCTGGTGGCACAGTGGATAAAGCACCAGCCTGTGAACCCAAAGGTCGCTGGTTCAATTCCCAGCCAGGGCACATAACCAGGGTGCAAGCCAGGTCTCCAGCCAGGTCTGTAGTGGAAGGCAGGTGAAAGGCAACCATACATTGATGTCTCTCTCCCTCTCTTCCTTCCCCTCTCTCAAAAAATAATGAAATCTTAAATTTAACAAAATGAAAGAAACCACATGTACCCAGATGGGTAGAGGGGTGCAGATGTGGAACCGGCTGATTCCTCACCCACGTGTGATGGATAAAAATTTGGGAGGGCTATCTCAGGAGCGAGGAGTCCCAGGCCCACAACCAGGGCCCCCAGCCCAGTGTTCCAGATAATCTCCACAACTTCTGGCTACAAAAAATAGCAGATTTTGAGTTGGTGGAAGAAACTGCTGGGGCCCCAAGCAGTTCCTCTTAAAAGAACCCACATGGACTCACTCAATGAGACTCACTCCCTCTGAGCTCCAACTCTGGAGTAGCAGCTTGAAAAGCAGCAGTGGTATACAGGGAGAAACTGAAGTGTCTGGCATGAAGGTGAGCAGAGGCCATTGTCCCTTTTCTGAACCCTCCCCCTACAAAGCCAAAGAGCTGCCAGGCGGGTGCCAGGTCCAAGACTCCCTCAACTTAGCTAACACTGTTTGACCCACCTTGGAGATCCTCAAAGACTCTCCCCACCCAAACCGCTTCTCCATATGAATGGCTAGTCCTGGCTCATGATTCACAACTTCTTGAAATCTATAATACAATCAACAACTGGCCTCAGTGAGCTCCAGCCCGACCCTGGCATAAGCCAGCCTAGATTCATAGCTAGACTTCCCTTGGGAATCTCCAAGCCCGGCTCAAGTAGCAGCCATCTCAGATTGCTTTATGGCTCAGGCAGGGAGGTCCCAGGCAATATATAAGTGGGGACTGACCTTGGTCTTCACCCTAGGAAACCCCAGGGCTAGTGCGCTCAGCAGTGGACAGCTACAGACCACTTTTGAGCACCACCACCCTGCCCCTTCACGGCTGATCCTCCGAAGAGGGTGGAGATTGGTGGTCACTCATCACTGTCAGTCCTTGCCTTACAGTCAGGATTCATTCTAGGATCAGATACTTCATTTAGTTGTCACGTTTCTTTACTCTCATTCAAGGTGAAACATTTCCACAATCTTAAAAAAAATTTATTGAGGTCAAATTCACATACCATAAAATTAACCACTTTGAGCAGAATGATTTGCTAATGTTGAACCATCCTTACATCACAGGAATAAATCCCACTTGCTCACTGTGTATGATCCTTTTAACATATCATTGAATTTGGTTTGCTAGTATTTTGCTGAGGATATCTGCTCTATGTTCATCAGGATATTGGCCTGTAGTTATCTTTTCTTGTAGCATCCATGTCTGGCTTTGTTATCAGGAAAATGTTGGCTCTGAAAAATGAGTTTGGAAGTGTCCTGTTCTATTTTTTGGAAGAGTATGAGATGAATAGGTCTTCATTCTTCTTTAAACGTTTGGTAGAATTCACCAGGGAAGCCATGTAGTCCTTAACTTTTCTTTTTGGGATGGTTTTAAAAACTAATTCAGTCCCCTTAGTAGTAATTGCTCTGTTCAGATTTCCTATCCTTCATGATTAAGTCTTGGTAGGTTGTATGTTTCTAGCAATTTATTGATTTTTAAGGGTATTTAACTGTTGATATCTAATTATTAATAATTGTCTCTTATGATCCTTAGCAATTCTCTGGCATCAGTTTTAATATCTCATCTTTCATACCTCACTTGATATATGTTATTCTAGCTAAAGAGTTGTCAAATTTGTTTATCTTTTCAAAATACAGAAAAAAGTTTCTGTAAGACAGAAAGACAGTTTCACTGGTCTTTCCTATTGTTTTTTAACTGTTTCATTTATTTCTGCTTTTTGTCATATCCTTTCTTCTAATAACTGGATTTAGCTTCTTTTTCTAATTCCTGGGGTATAAAATTAGATTGTTTATTACTTAAACGTCCCTCTTAGATCAGCTCCTGCTATACCTTTTGCTATAAGTTCTGACATGAAATGTTTCCATTTTCATTTGTTTCATGATTTTTTTCTCTTTTGATTTCCTCATTGTCCTATTGGTTGTTCCAAAGCATCTTGTTTAATCTTCATATATTATAAATTTTCTAGTTTTCTTCTTCTTGCTATTGATTTTAGTCTCATACCATTATGGCTGGGAAATAGCCTTGGTATAATTTCAATCTTCTTAGATTGATTAAGACTTGTTTGGTGGCCTAATATATGATCTACCTTGTTGCACAAGCACATGTGACTGTTAGATCTATCTGCTCTAACATGTCACTTAAGATCTATTTTCCTTATTGATTTTGTTATCTATCTATCTATCTATCTATTCATTGTTGAATATGGGATATTTAAGTCCTCTATTCTTATACTGCTATTTCCCCCTTCAGGTCTGTTAATTTTTGTTTTATACATTAGGTGTTCTGAAGTGCATCAATATTTACAGAAGCCCAATATGTAGGAGTCACTCAAATATTTCTGGATGTTTCCCAGAGGGAATTGCTCCATGTATAGCTGGACATTCAGTTTGTCTGTGCCAGGAGTAAAATCCAGGAGGCTCCCAGGAGTAAAATCCAGGAGCCTCCTACACTGCCATCTTGGTGCAGAGTCTCATCATCTAGCTCTCTGTAACTACTAAATTTCTGACTGGTCTGCCAGTAGCCTCAAATAGGATGGTAACTGAGACAAGAGTTAGGCATTTTTCCTCTTTCATTCCTACCGGGATAAATACTATTTTTACTGACTATCATGTTGTGGATTTAAGCTTTCCATCCCATTTGTCAGCAAAGCTGCTAGCTTTATAGCAAGTCCTGCCTCAGTGAAACTACCATTCTCACTGACAGAACTGAAGCATGGGGGAGATGGGAGCCAACCCAGCTAAGAATATTGCAGAGGTTTCTACTACTCTTACCCAAAGTTCTAGCATGGAAAATGCTCTGAGTGTATTTGCTTCTGGTCAATTTCCAGAGTCCTAAAACAGGTATATTCAATAATTTTTTGTGTAGTTTCTCCCTAGTATATGCGTATATCAGAACGGATAATCACTGTAGTTAACAAAACAAACTTAAACTAACAACAAGTGATTTATTTAACTAGCTTGTTAGCCCAACACAGGAATGTGGCAAGGAAAGATTTAAAAGAGTAAAAGGAACTCGGCAAACACGAGCCGCATCTGTTTACTAAAAACATCACCTCTAGCATTACCAGTATTTGAGGCACTGCCTGCTCAGTGACATCAGTTCAACGGCCAAGGTATTCTGACCGTGCAAAGGTAGCATAATCATTTGTTCCTTAAATAGGGACTTGTATGAATGGCCACACGAGGGTTCCACTGTCTCTTACTCGAAATCAGTGAAATTGACTGTGAAGATCCCCAGGGGGTGGGGTGGGCAGAATTTGCTGAACTCTTCATACTGCCATAACCAGAAGTATTGTCTCGGGTGATACCAATTTTGTTCATCTAAACTTTTTTCAATGCTAAGTTCTCCAAAGTAACTAGATATTTTTTCCTTCCAACTAACAATCTGTGGTTAGATACTTTAGGCCATGCCAATATCCTGCTCCTTGCCAACATTTCTGCCTAGATTTAGCAACTACAGGTACACCTCATTTTCTTGCACTTTCTTTTACCGTGTTTGGCAGATATTTTATTTTTTACAAATTAAATGGTTGTGGAATTCTGCATCAATCAAATCTATTGGAGCCATTTTTCCAATAGCATTTGCTCACTTCATGTCTCTCTGTCACATATTGGTAATTCTCACAATATTTCAAATTTTTTCATTATTACACTTTGTGATCTTTTTCATTATTATGATCTGTGATCAGTGACCTTTAACGTTGCTATTGTAATTGTTTTGGGACACCATGAGCCTTGCCTGTAAAAGGGCAAATTTAATTGATTAATGTCGTGTATGTTCTGATTGCCCCACCTACTAACCATTCCCCTGTCTCTTCCCTCTGCTCCTTGGTTCACCCTCCCCCACCCATTCCCTGAGATACAACAATTCTAAAATTAGGCCAATTAATAACCCTATTGTGGCCTCTAAGTGTTCATGTAAAAGGAAAATTAAACATCTCTCACTTTCAATCAAAAGCCAGAAGTGATTCAACTTCCTGAGGAAGGCATGTCAAAAGCTGACATAGGTGGTAAACTGGGCCACCTGCACCAATTAGCCAAATTGTAAACACAAAGGAAAAGTTCTTGAAATTAAAAGTGCTACTCCAATGAACACAGAAATGGAAAGAAAGCAAAACCCCCTATGCTGATATAAAGTTTTAGTGATCTGTATAGAAAATCAAACCACAACATTTCCTTAAGCCAAAACCTAATCCAGAGCAAGTTCCGAACTCTCCAACTTTATGAAGGCTGAGAGAGGAAGCTGCAGAGAAGTTTTAAGCTAGCAGAGGTTGCTTCACGAGGTTTAAGGAAAGAAGCCATCTCCAAACATAACAGTGCAAGGTGGAGTATAAGTGCTGACATGGAAGCTGCAGCAAGCTATCCAGATGTAGCTAAGATAATGAAGTGGCTACACTAAACTATACATTTACCATGTAGACAAAACAACCTTCTATTGGGAAAAGATGACATCTAGGACTTACAGATAGAGATAAGTAATGCCTGGCTTCAAAGCTTCAAAAGACAGGTTGACTTTTTTGTTAGGGGCTAATGCATCTGGTGGCTTTAAGTTGGAGCCAATGCTCATTTATCATTCCAAAAAATCCCAGGGCCCTTGAGAATTATGCTAAATCTGCTCTGCTGTGCTCTAAAAATGGAACAATAAAGCCTGGATGATGGCACATTTGTTTACTGAATATTTTGTGCCTACTATAGAGACTTACTCTCAAAAATAAACATTGCTTTCAAAATATCACTGCTCATTGATAATGCGGCAGGTCACCAAAGAGCTGTGATGAGAGATATATGAGATTAATGTTGTTTCATGCCTGTTAACACAGTATCCATTCTGTAGTCCACAGATATAGGAAGGATTTCAACTTTCTAGTCTTAAACTCTTTTCGTTTTTATTGTTGTTCAATTATAGTTGTTCCATTTTCCCCTGTTGCTCTCCATTGCCCTGCCCATATCCCAACTCCCATAGTCAACGCCCACCCTGTTGTTCATGGGTCCTTTATACTTACTCCTTAACTAGACCCTTCCCTCCTTCTCCCATTTTCCTCCACGCCTTTAGTCACTGTCAATTTGTTCCTTATTTCCACATCTCTGGTTCTGTTTTGCTCATTTGTTTGTTTTGTTCATTAGGTTCCACTTATAGGCGAGATTACCAATTTGTCTTAATATTAAATACATTTTATAAAGCAATAGCTGCCATAGATAGTGATTCCTTTGATGGATCTTGGCAAAGTAAATTGAAAACCTTCTGCAGAGGATTCACCATTCTAGGTGCCATTAAGAACATTAATGGGAAAAAGTCTAAATACCAACATTAACAGGAGTTTGCAAGAAGTTGAATCCAACCCTCATGAGTGATTTTGAGGGGTTCAAGACTTCAGTGGAGGAAGTAACTGCGAATGTGGTAGATTAGAAGTGGAGCCTGCAAATGTGATTGAATTTCTACACTCTTATGATAAAACTTGAATGGATAAGCAGGTGTTTATTATGGATGAGCAAAAGAAGTGATTCCTCGATATTAAATTTACTTCTGGTGAATATGCTATGAAGGTTGTTGAAATGACAACATGATTTAGAGTATCACATAAATAACCGATAAAGCAGTAGCAGGGATGGAGAGGTCTGACTCCAATTCTGAAAGATGTTCTACTGCGAGTAAAATGCTATGAAATAGCATTGCATGCTAAGGAGAAATTGTTTATAAAAGAAAGAGTTAACTGATGGGGGAAGCTTCATTGTGCTGTTATCTTAAGAAATTCTACAACCACCCCAACCTTGGGCAACTGCCACCCTGCTTAGTCAGCAGCTGTCAGCAGCAAGGCAGGACCCTTCATCAGCAAAAACTCTGTGACTCACTGAAGGCTCAGATGATAGTAGGCATGTTTTAGCAATAAAGTATTTTTTAAATTAAGGTGCATCTATTGCTTTTTAATACTTAACAGGCTACAGTGTAGTGTAAACATAACAATTACATGAGCTGGGAAACCAAAATATTAATCTTGCTTCACTGTGATATACACTTTATTGTGGTGGTCTGAGACCCAACCTGCAAGTCTCCGAGGTATGCCTGTGGTGACAATTACTGCTTGAACCATTCTTTATTGTCATGACTAGATATCTATAAAATGATTTTCCAAATCCAGTACTTCTCCCACTTACTGGTTAGCAGTCATCACATAACAGTGTTCTCACATCTTTCACTAACCTTAATTATATATCCATTACCATATGGACTCATGGACTCCTTTTTTCTTTATTCCAACATAATATAAGTCAGTGCTGCCTTTAATGATGTTTGTGCTAAACAAGTCTTAGATTTAGATAGTGGGTACCCTTTTAAACTAGTTCCTGTGTCCTTGTGATATAAACCCCTTTTTTTAGCACTCTTTCTTACTTTCTAGCTTAACAAAATAATCTAGACTCATATTGTACCTACTCTGTCCCTGACCAAAAGTTAGCCATTTCTATAAGGAGCCCTGGTTCCTTTTTGTCAGGAATAGTATTAAAAAGCAAGATTCTAGGTATTAAGGTAAATGTTAGATAATTTCTACTAGGACATTTTTGTTTCTGAACCAATTCTGCAGATAGTTAGGAAATATAGGCAGGTACATAGTATATATATGTACATATATATATATATGTATATATATATGCACATACATGAACACACATGGATACATATGTATGTGTATGTATTACACACACACATACCCCTGAGAAATCATAATCCACACTATTACTTTTTCTTTTTTAAGATTTTATTTATTATTTTTAGAGAGAGGGGAAGGGAAGGAGGCAGAGAGGGAGAGAAACATCAATGTATGGTTGCCTTTCACCTGCCTCCAGTTGGGGACCTGGCTGGAGACCTAGCTTGCAACCTGGTTATGTGCTCTGGCTGGGAATCGAACCAGCAACCTTTGGGTTTGCAGGCCAGTGCCTATCCATTAAGCCACAACCAGGGACCCCACACTATTGCTTTCAATTCAATACATTTCCACAGGGTCTCCCTACTGCCTCCAGTGCATATTTGCATGTCCTTTTTTCTTGTGAGAACCCTGGCTTAATAACATAAACATAGTTACTCATTTGCTGGGTCTTATATTACATATAAAATATTTGCAGAGTTTGATCAGCCTTTCTAACTCTAAATGTCATTAATTAAGAAGGAATTAGTAATTTGCTTACAATTCTGTCTTCAAACCTGTCCGGTATTAGAGTTATATAGTCAAATAGTGTGTTCTTAAGTTACTTTGGTTAGTTTTTCCACTAGTGTGACTGTTATTCTTTGAAAGGCAGTGGAACTTGTTTCTGTATGCTTTCAGTTTTAAGATTTTCTTTTTGTTTTGTCCCATCATGATTGATCTAATTTTAATTTTCTGAAGTAAGACCTAAACATACTTCCAGAAGTCAAAACTTTATAGCAATGTCTTCTCAGAGAAGTGTCACTCCTTCCCAAAATTACTAGTATTGTGCCAATACAAACTTACTGGTTTTTATGATGTGTCATGTTTATATAATACATTATTGTTGGGCGAAGAAAGACAATGCATACTTGAGGATTCTCTGCATTTATTTAGCAGACCTCTTATGAGTAAATGAATTTTAAAGCTTTAGTATATGTGCTGACAAAGTGAACACAAAAGAATTTTAAAATGTATATTTTAAAAGGGTATGGCTCTATTAGTTTCCAATGGCTTCTATAACAAATTATCACAAAATTGATGACTTAAAACAACAAAAATACAGGGTGGGGCAAAAGCAGGTTTACAGTTGTGAGTACATGAAAAACAGTTTATTCTTGTATTATTACTTATTTTTTTCATACAAACAACTGTCAACCTGCTTTTGCCCCACCCTGTATATTTTGCTCAGTACAAGAAGCCAGACATAAAGGAACATATAGTATATGATTTCATTTCTATGAACTTTCCAGAAAAGGCAAATTTATAAAGACAAAGTGTATTAGTGGTTGCTTAGGCATATCATCTTAAATGTTCTGGGGGTCAGAATTCCTCCTCTCAGGTTTTTGAGGTTCTAGCAACTGCCCCCATTCCTCTGCTCATGGCTCCCTTCCACCTTCCAGGCTGACAAGGCCAGTGGAGTCTTCTCCCTTATGTGATGAAAAAGTGCATCGCTCTGACACTCTCTTTTGCCTCCCTCTTTTCGTCGATAAGTAAGTAACCTTGTCATTACACTGAGTCCACGTAAAAGGAGCTGGGTCTGTGGTTTGATTTAGAAGGATAAGTGCATGTGAGTTAGGGAGACAAGAGCAGTAAGGCTTTTAAAGCTGACAGAAGACCATGAGCACAGAAATAGAGGACTGAGAGGAAAAGGCACTTAGAGACCTATTAAGTAGCTCTGTCAAGGGAAGCTCTTGAAGAACTTGAACACCAAGAGGAGTCTGGGCAGTTTTCCTAAAGGCGCCAGAGAAGAACTGTTTCCTCCCTACTCCTACCTGAACCCTCTACACTCTCCCACAAGAAAAGATAATCCATTCTGGTAGCCCAACAGAAAAACAAATTCACAGCATCATTTAGTATCACATAAATTGTGCGAATGCATGCATTTATAAGGCTTTCCACCTTACTTATATTATTTTAAAAAACTACTTTTTGATATCAAGGAAGAAAATATTATACTAGACTTATTAAGATAGAATTTATATCTCATATGGTACAGTTAGAAACAATATTCTCATGCTTAAAGGGTAAGGTTTTCCTTATCCAGAAAGATTATACATATAGTATAATACAGAATACTTTAACCATATCTAAATACCTATACTATATAACACATACCCCAAATATTTTAAGAAATCACACTATTTTTTTAAAAAGATTTTTATTATTTCAGAGAGAGAGAGGAAGAGAGAGAGTCAGGAAGGGAGAAAAACATCAATATATGATTGCCCTTCACCTGCCTCCAGACATGGACCTGGCTGGAGACCTGGCCTGCAACCTGGTTATGTGCCCTGGCTGGGGAATCGAACCAGCGACCTTCAGTTTCGCAGGCTGGTGCCTTTCCACTGAGCCACCAGTCGGGGCTACACTAATGTTTTTATTCTTAGCTAGCAATGCTTGTTGCTGTAGTCATGTCTGCAGTTATTTGTAAATCCAATGTCTCTCAACTGCAAGTAAAAATCAGTCTTCTACATAACCTTGAATTGTTTCCTAGTCTTCAGTAGTCAGAACCCATCCAAAGCTGCACATTCACAGTGGAGATGACAACATGAAAAACAAGCATTCCAGTGAGTTACTACTGATTTCAGTACAATGGTCTAAAAACATCCTGTTGATTATTAAAATAGTAAAATATTCTGAAAAACGACTTCCTGATTTTAACTTTTCTTTAGAGTTAAACATAAAACATTAACAAATGTATTTGTATCCTGTGTTAGAAAAACACCAAATCTTTTCTTCAGAATCTTCCCCTCCTCTGAATAATAATGATATGCTGCACATATAGAATACTTTCTCTCACTTTCAAATGGGAATGGAGCAATGGAAAAAAAACAAGATCCCTACCCTTGACAGATTAACTAAAGCTTTGTATATTTTAGAGTTTAGTTTTGGAACTATCACTGAGAATCAATGTTTAATATTTGTTACAAATTCAGAATATTACATCCAAGTGTCAGAAATGGAAATCCTCTAAGTAAAAAGTAGTCAAGAAATGTAATTGAATTGGGCAATTGTATATGAATATATTTTAGTGGTTATAAGCATGAGCTTATTCCCTTGCAGGTGACTTAAAATAAATACACTTGCTGCACTTATAAGAAGAGTTTAGCAATACAAAGATCTTTAAATATAAGAAGTCAGTTAACAAATACATATGACCACAAAGAATTCAAATCTAAAATTGTGTATATCCCAAGTAACAATCCACAAAAGGCCACATAATCAACACAGGGAAAGGTACAGTACATTTCCTTCCTTGTTTAACACTATAATTGGTTTTCTGGGTCTAGGATAATCACATTAGATTATTCAACACCAAACAGCCCAGATTTCTAGTCTGCACCTGTTCTCACTGACCAGGTTTTAAAAGCTACTTTAACATCTAATTTGAGAAGCAGGAAGCAAAAGGAGATTTAGGAGTAGAACAGCAAACAAAGGGGAAGAATAAATATAGAGTAACTGGAGAATTAAAAGCATGAAGCAGAAGTAACACTTTAATATCCAAAATCTGATGCTTAATGGATTTTTAAAAAAAATTTTGAATGATTTGGGGGGAGGAGCTGATCGATTTCTTGTTCTACTTACTTATGCATTCATTGGTTGACTCTTGTATGTGCCTGAGTGGGAATGAACATACAACCTTGACATATTGGGATGATGCTCTAACCAAGATATTCAGCCAGGGCCAGAAGTAACGCCTTTACTGAA
Organism: Noctilio leporinus; assembly: GCA_004026585.1. Lineage (NCBI taxonomy): Eukaryota > Metazoa > Chordata > Mammalia > Chiroptera > Noctilionidae > Noctilio > Noctilio leporinus. Next base: position 50,255 of record PVIW01001617.1, on the reverse strand, counting down.
ACTGCTTTCTTGCTTCTACCCTTTCCTCCAGTCCTCCAGTGTTAAAATCATTATAGAGCTGCTAAGCTCTAGCAATGGATATAAAAAAATTTGAGAAAGGCTAGTACAAGCTTACAGTTCTGTGAACAGCAGATTGGTAAATAAACTGTTAAAAACACAAAAGAAAGAAAGAAAACAAAACAAAACAAAACAAAAAAAACACAAAAGATAGAGACAGGAACAAAGTGCAACAGAATACAGAACAGTGATCTCTCCTGCCGTAATTTGTAAGTTGCATATTCTTAAATGTTCGAGTAGTCATATTTTATAAAAAGAATATTCTCTAAAGTGATGAAAGAGCAGCATAAAATTTTGACAAGAGAACTTTGTGACAATGAAGGATAATCCTTAATGGTTATGTTGACATGCAGCATTTGCATTCATTAAAGGAAATTCAACACGAAGAGATAGTTATCTAATAGTAGCGTTTAAGTATCATAACAGATAAAATGAAGCAGTTTTCAACTAGAATTCTTCGAAACCATCCACGTGTTGTATTTATGTGTAATTCTAACATGAGTAGCACAGTAGTCAACAAGCACTAAATCAGTCAACGATTGTCAACGTCTTGGGTATTTTAAAATAGCTTCCTTTACAGAACTAGCATAAATATTTCATTTTTAATTTTGAAGAGAAAAGGAATCAACTTCCTGATAACATTCTGACTACTTCCTACAATCCTATGCTCAAGCAACAACTATTCTGAGAAGGCCTTTCACAGTGCTACACATTGTTTATGGTCTTCCTTCTGCCTGGAAAGCCTCTCTCCCCCTTTCCTCACTAGTTAAAAGTTAGTTCTTGGTATTTGTATTATTGCACTAATTATACTGTATTGTAACTTTTTAAACATACCTGTTTCTCCACTAGGCTAAGAGTATATCTGGGAGGAGGACTATGATATTTTTAATCTTTATATCCCTATTACTAACACAGGACTTGGCACATGGTAATAGTTTTATAAACATTTGATGAAAAATATGTTTATTCCTGCAGGTGGACATTACAGGAACTTTAGTTTCTGTGTTTATTTATTTATTTTTGCAAGTACATTTTATTGAGTATGCTATTACAATTGTCCCACTTTTCTCCCCTTTACCTCTCTCTGCCTGCCACCTTCCTTCCCTCCAGCAATTAACCCCTCCCTTGGTTCATATCCATGGGTCATGCATATTAAGTTTTTTTGCTTCTCCGTTTACTTTATTGTTTTCAACATCTATTTTGTACCTACCAGTTACGCTCCTTGATCCCTGAACCTCTTCCTCCATTCTCCCACTTCCCCCTCCCCACTGAGAATCCTCCATAGGATCTCCATATCCATGGTTCCGTTCCTGTTCTAGTTGTTTGCTTAATTTTTGTTTTCTAAGATTTACTTGTTGCTAGTTTGTTGTTATTTAACTGTTTATAGTTTTGAACTTTTTCTTAAATGTGTTGCTTTAACATTTCATACAATAAGGCAGGCCTTGGTGATGATGAACTCCTTTAGCTTTACCATGTCTGGGAAGCACTTTATCGGCCCTTCCATTCTAAATAACAGATTTGCTGGATAGGGCAACCTTGGTTGCCTTGCTTTTCCCACTTTGAATACTTCTTGTCAGTCCCTTATTGCCCTCAAAGTTTCTTTTGAGAAACCAGCTGACAGTCTTAAAGGAACTCTTTTGTAGGTAATTCTTTTCTTTTCTCTTGCTGCTTTTAAGATTCTTTTTCTTTAACCTTTGGCATTTTAATTATGATGTGTCTTGGTGTGATCTTCTTTGGGTCTAGCTTGTTTGGGGCTCTCTGTGCTTTCTGGACTTGTATATCTATTTCTTTTGCCATATTAGAAAAGTTTTCTTTCATTATTTTTTTCAGGTAAGTATTCAATTTCTTGTTCTTCCTCTTCTCCTCTGGCACCCCTATGATTTGGATATTGATACATTTCAAGTTGTCAGAAAGGTTCCTAAGCCTCTCTTCATGTTTTTCTATTCTTGTTTCTTTGTTCTGGTTGACTGTTACTTCTTCCTTATGTTCCAAATCATTGATCTAAGCCCCAGCTTCCTTCACCACTGGTTTTGTGTGGATTTTTCTTTGTTTCTCTTAGTATAGCCTTCACTTCTTCCTTTCTGTATCTGTTGTACTCAAACATACCTGACAAGTATGTGACCATCATTATCACCAATGTTTTAAATTCTGTGTGTGTTAGGTTGGCTATCTCCTCATTGCTTAGTTCTCCCACTGGAGCCTTGATCTACTCCCACTTTTGGGCCATACTTCTCTGTCTCCTCCACTTGACAGCCTCCTGTGTTTGCCTGTGTCTTAGGTAGAGCTGTCACACCTGGTACGTTGTAAGGGGCAGAGCCTTAGATATTCATCAGTGTGGGGTGACTCATTTCACCATGCTGTAGTGCTATACATGGGGGAGGGATCAGAGAAGAAACAATGCCACTTGCTCGGCACTTGTTCCTTTTCCTGTCATTTCATCCACTTCCTGTATGTGACCGGTACCTCTCTAGCTGTTGTCCTGGTGATCCCCAGAGTGGGTGGGTTTGCAGATATTATAGGATTGAGGGGTGTGTGTATCTAAACAAACTGCTGAACAACCAGCAGTTTCCTCTACTGCCCCAGCCCCCACTGGTTTTCACAGCCAGAAGCAGTGCAGCTTTATATTCCCAGTGTTAAAACTGTGAACTGCTCAGTCTGGCCTGGGACTGGGATCACTCTCCAGGTGTCCCTCCTGGTTTTCATAATGTGTGACTGCTCTTTCTGAAGGCTGGCCACAGCCACTACCTTGCTGCCATTGCTGCCACCGCTGCCACCCCCACAGTCCCTCCTACTTGACCAGATGAGTATTGCTTCTTTATATCTTTGTTTGTTGGGCTTCCACGTAGTTCAATTTTTCTGGTACTTCTGGTTGTTTTCTGTTTTGAGGTAGGTGTAATTCTTCTTATGGTTGTGAAATGAGGCAAAGCACGTCTACATACACCTCCATCTTGGCTGAAAGTCTATTTTCTGTGATATTACAAAAAAATTAAACTAGAACAATCTTTCCTAGAGATCATTAGGCCTCTGGAGTTGAATATACATTGTAAGCCATTTCTTCAAGAAAGTGTTCCAGGACAGGCTTTTGAGAAGATTTCATTTATTTCAAATCCTCAAGGAAAATAGCTGACATTCAAATCATCAAAAAATAATAGTATTCGATTCCCAGCCAGGGCAACATAATCAGGTTGCAAGCCAGGTCTCCAGCCAGGTCTGTAGCTGGAGGCAGGTGAAAGGCAACCGTACAATGATGTCTCTCTCCCTCTCTGCCTCTATCCCTTCCCCTCTTTCTAAAAATAATATCTTTAAAAAAAATAATAATAATAGTAAAACATTATTCCTTTTTCACCTAGAGGAGATTATTGCCATTTATACTAATAGTCTAAACTATGTGCGCTCAACTTCTCCAACTATATTTTTCACTCCATATAATGAAAAAGAAAATGCCTACTTCATTTTTCCCATTAAAATTAAGAATAATACTAAAACAAGTAATGTTATGTAAATAAGCTGGGAAAACTGAGTGAAACAGAAACGTGATCCAAGATACTAGATTTTGGTCACTGAAGGGAAAAAAAATCATTCTACAACTGATGCATTAATTCAGGCAGTTCATAAATTTACCAATCAACGTATTCTTCTTAAAGGTATTTCCTTTAAAGAGGCCAATTTTGCACAACTTAAGCCTTCTTAATTTTCTTCCAGTATCATTTCATCTTTCTATTTTGGGAACATAAATTATTTTTGATATACTTATAAAGGTTAGTATCACTTCAAGAGTAATTGTACTGAAAGTATGGAGCCAATATCAATATAATTAAAACAGTTTGCACGGCCAATACTTTCGGGACAGACCTAGTATACCTTCTGTCTTATAGACAGAAGCTTTTCTAGGGGAACACAAAAGAGAATATAAAAATTTTTCCATTAATATTTATTTATTTATTCTTTAAAAATTTTTCCCACACTCCATATTTAAAAACAGAAATCTGCCCTGGCTGGTGGCACAGTGGATAAGGCACCGGCCTACAAACCCAAGGGTTGCTGGTTTGATTTCCTAGCCAGGGCACATTGCCAGGTTGCAAGCCAGGTCTCCAGCCAGGTCTCCAGCCAGGTCCATGGCTGGGGGTGGCCATGCATTGATGTTTCTCTCCCTGTCTTCCTCTCTGCCTCTCTCCCTTCCATTCTTTCTGGAAATAATAAATAATATCTTAAAAATAAATAAAATAAAAACAGAAATCTTTCTGAATAGAAAGTTATAGCTACAATCAATATTTTAAGAATGTTTATATACAAAGTAAAATAATGTTTGTGAGTTACATTAAAAAACTCTAACATTTACTAAGTTTTAAGTTTATATTTAGTATTAGAGATACCCTAATTTTCTAAATTTGCATTTAGTATTGGAGTTAATGAAAAACTGGCTAACATTAAATATGGGTAAACAAAAACCAGTATGTATATAAAAGTTAATGCCAAGACTGAATCATGAAGAAACAGAAATTCTAAAAAGACCAATAATGAATAAAGAGATTGAAAACAGTAATCAAATCCTCCCCAAAAAGAAAAGTTTAAGACTAAATAGGTTACCAAGTCTTCTTGACTCTTTCGAAGAAGTAAAAAGGAGGGAACATTCCCAAACTAATTTTACGAGGCCTGTGTTATCTTAATGACAAAGCCAGGTAAGGAAACTACAGATGATTCCTGACTTAAGACAGCAGTATGTGTTTAGTAGAAACTGTACTTCAAATATTGAATTTTGATCTCTTCCCAGGCAACCAATATGTCGTACGATACTCTCTCATGATATTGGCCAGTGGCAGTGAGTCACAGTTCCTAGTCAGGCACACAATTACAAAGGAAAATAACTAATACCTTAAAGTGTACCACTGTGTTGCCCGAATTTTTTGGATATTGTGGTCTGAGCATGTTTAAGGTAGGCTACACTAACTATGGTGTTCAATAGGTTAGGTGTATTAAATGCATTTTCAACTGAGAATATTCTCAACTTACGATGGCTTTATTGGTACATAACCCCATCCTAAGTCAAGGAATACCTTGATAAGAAAACTACAGGCTAATATTCCAGATAAATACAAATGCAAAATTTCTCAATAAAATACCAGCATGATGATGCAACAGCACATTAAATAACAAAGTGGGTTTTATTCCTGAGATACAAGAATGGTTCGACACAGACAAAATCAATATAATAAACCACATTAATAAAAATATTAAAAATCATGTGATCACCTCAATAGATATATAAAAACTTCAATATGCTTTCATCATTAAAAAATCTTTACAAACTAGGTATAGAAGTAATGAATTTCAACACAATAGATGCCATACCTGACAAGCCCACCACTAATATCTTCTTATTCAATGGTGAAAGGTTAAAAGCTTTCCTGGTAAGATCAGGAACAAGACTGGGGTACCCACTTTCACCACTCCTATTCAACATAGTACTAGAGTCCTAGCCAGAGCAATTACGCAAAATAAAGAAATTAAAAGCATTCAAATTAGAAAGAGGTAAAACTGTCTCTGTTTATAGATAAAATGATCTTATATATAGAAAATTCTAAAGGCTTCACCAAAAAGCTGTAAGAATAAATGAATCCAATAAAGTTGCAGAATACAAAACAAACATACAACTCAGTTGCATTTCTATACACTAATAATTAACTATCTGACAATGAAATAAACAATCCCATTTGTAATAGCACCAATAATAACAAAATACTTAAAAATAAATTAACTGAGGTGAAAGATCTGATGTTAAATACTACAAGACTTTGAGGAAAGAAATTGAAGACACAAACGGAAAGGTATCCCATGTTCTTGGTAAGAATTAATAGTTAAAATGGACAATACTCCCCCCAAACATCTATGGATTCAATGCAATCTCTATAAAAATTATAACAACATGTTTCACAGAAATAGAAAAACTTAACAATAATTTATATGAAAATGTAAGGGCCTAAGTAGTCAAAACAATCTGGATAAAGCTGGAGATTATAATCCCTGCTTTCACACCATATTAGAAACTACAGTATGGTATTGGCATAAAAACAGATAAATCAATGGGACAATTAATAGCTTAGAAATAAACTCTACAAATACAGTGAACAAATATTTGACAAAGGAGCCAAGAATATTCAATGGGGAAAGGAGAGCCTCTTCACTCCACAGTGATAGAAACACTGCATAGTCCCACACAAAAAGAATGAAATTGGACCTTATCTCACATCAGTCACAAAAAATAACTTGAAATGGATCAGATACATAAATGTAAGAACTGGAACTATAAATTACCAGACAAAAACAAACAAACAGGAAAAAATACTCCTTGACGTTAGTCTTGGCAATGATATTTTGGATGTGTTACTGAAAGTGCAAGCAGTAAAAGCAAAAGTAAACAAATGGGAATATATCAAACTAAAAGGTGTCTGTATAGAAAAAGGAACACTGAGTAAAACATACAGAATAGAAAATATGTGGAAAGCCCCCATGTGATAAAGGAATAAATATCCAAAATATGTAAGAAGCTCATAGCTCATAGCAAAAAACAAACAAACAAACAAAAACAATGCGAAAAGCAAAACACAACCTGATTAACAAATGGGAAAAGGCCTTGAAAAAACAGTTTCCCAAAGAAAACATACAAATGCCGAAAAGTAATGAAAAGATAATTAATATCACTACCATCAAGGAAATGCAAATAAAAACCACAATGAGATATCATCTTATACTTGTTACAATGATTATTATCAAAAAGAAAAGAGATAGCCCTGGCTGGTGTGGCTCAGTTGGTTGGGGGCAACGTCCCGTAGACCAAAAGTTTAGGGGTTCGATCCTCCGTCAGGTATGTGAGAGAAGGTAGCTAATCAAGATTTCTTTCTCACATCAATGTCTCTCTGTCTCTCTCTTTCATCCCCACCTTCCTCTCACCCTGAAGCAATGATCAGGTGTCCTTGAGTGAAGATTCAAAACAAACAAACAAAAAAAAATAAAGAAAAGGGAAATGTTGACAAGGCTGTGGAGAAAAGACAACTGTTGTCCATTGTTGGTGGGAATATAAATTGATGCAGCCATTGGAGAAAATAGTATGGAGGTGCCTCAAAAATTTAAAAATAAAACTACCATATGGCCCAGCCATCTCATAGCTGGATATATATACATAAAGAAAATGAAATCAGTGTCTCAAAGAGGTATCAACAGTCAAGACATAGAAACAAACTAAATATCCATCAGTAAATGAATGTATAAAGAAAATGTGTTATGTATAATGTGATGCAATATTATTCAGCCAAAAAAATGAAATCCTATCTTTTGTGACAACATGGAGAAAATGTGAAAGCATTACATTAAGCAGAAGAGACAGACTAAAACAAATAACTTATGTTCCCATTTATTTGAGGAAGCTAAGAGAGGTGAACTCATAGAAATGGAGAGTTAAATACTTGTTGCCAGATGTTAAAGGTTAGGGGAAATGGGAAAATGTTGGTCAAACATTACACATTCCAGGTATAAGATAAATAAATTCTGGGGTATTTAATGTACAGCATGGTGACTATAATTAATGATACTGTGTTATACACTTTAAAGTTGTTAAAAGAGTAGCTCTGAAATGTTTTTAACACTCACACACAAATGATAATTATGTAAGAGGATGGAGGTTCAACTAACCTCATTGGTTAGTGGTAATCATTTTGCAATACATACATATGTCAAGTCATTACATTGTAAACCTTCAACTTACATACGTTTTTTTTTTTTGTTTCTTTGTTTTAAGATTTTATTCATGATTTCCAGAGAGTGAGAAAGGGAGTGAGGCAGAGAGGGAGAGGGAAACATCAATGTATGGCTGCCTTTCACCTGCCTTCAGCCATGGACACAGCTGGAGACCTGGCTTGCAACCTGGTTATATGCCCTGGCTGGGGAATTGAACCAGCAACCTTCGTGTTCACAGGCTGGTGCCTTATCCACTGTGCTACCAGCCAGGGCCTAAATTTACATATGTTATATGCCAATAATATCTCATCAATGAAACAGGAAAAATGTAAATACAGAAAATACAAAACTAAAGTCGTTTAATTATAAAAATAGAGTGATGATAGCTGAAGGCCCGAAATCATTTTAATCTAACTTTTAAATACCTAATAAATAATATACTGTAAAAACTAAGAATAAGTATTCTACAGCTAGTGTGTTTGCTATTAAAATTAAATTAGGAACTTCTGGTCAAGATGGTAATGTAGGCAGACATGGATCACCTCTTCACACAATCATATCAAAATTACATCTAAAATATAAAACCATCACTCAGAACCATCAGAAATCAAGTTGAATGGAAGTCTGACAACTACAGAGTTAAAGAAACCACATTCATCCAGACTGAGCCAGCAAGCTGGTGTCATATCTACGACTCCATCAACTTGGGATAATATTGTTTGACCTACATTGGAGGTCCCCAGGGAGTCCACCCCACCCAAGCTGCTTTTCCATAGGAATGGCTGGGGGGAAAATAAAGACAACTATAATGGTATAATCAACAAAATATAATTTTAAAAAAATCTAAATTATAAGTAAATAGGTATGACAAAAGATGTCATTACAATTGCACAAAATTACTTAGATCAAGGAGAGATACAGGAGTTAAACATCTATGGATTTGATTTAAAAATCTGAGGGGCTACAAAGACCAGGTTCCTGTGAATAAATCTTTTTAACATAGAAGCTACAGTTTTTCATACTTAAAGCACAAATTTTCATGTAAACAAAAAAACTTAGTTGACATAAACTACAACAAGAAGCAAGCAAACAAAAAAAGATGGCAACCTGGCTGGTGGTACAGTGGATAAGGTGCCGGCCTGCGAAACCAAAGGTCACTGGTTCGATTTCCAGCCAGGGCACATAACCAGGTTGTAAGCCAGGTCTCCAGCCAGGTCCATAGCTGGAGGCAGGTGAAAGGCAACCATACATTGATATATTGTATCTCTCTCTGCCACTTTCCCTTTCTCTTTCTCTAAAAAATAAACAAAATCTTAAAAAAATAAAAAGAAAGAAATTACAGTGATTAAGGAAATTATGGGCAATAAGGTGGGTGATGGCAGAAGTCCACATGATGATTTTAGGCAAACACAGAGAATTCTCAAACTGTGCAAAACAAATTTATTATCATACAAACCTTGGATAAGAGAACCAAGAAAATGTTACCATTAAATTTAGACTTTTCACAGGAAAACTAGTCAAGGCTACTTACAGTCTTCATCTTACAGTCTTCATCTGCTTTCTGTCTCTGCTTTGTAAAATCCACCACCACCACCCCACCCCCAGCCCAGGTAGTGAACTCTGATAATGGTCTAATATTGGCTTTCAACAACAGTCCAAAAGAAATGACTGGTGATAAGACCAAGTGTTATCACCACTTGCTCTAGAAAACACAACTCTGCATACAGTGCTGTTTCAGAGGCATTTTTCTCCTTTCCTGTCTTATCTTTTCCTTATTCTTTCCCTGAAAAAATTACTTTTGAATATGTAAGCAAAAGATAATAAAGCTCAAAATACTTGAGTAAAATAATGAAATTTGATCCTCAAATGACTAATCACCATGTGTTATGGCGCACTTCAACCATTCACTGATCTCCTAATGAAAGATACATGCCAGTCTCTTCATGGTTAGAACATTCACTCATTTATTCAACAAACATTGACACCTTTTGTGCCCAAGGCATGATGCCACATATGCACGACCCAAAAAAAAAGTTTTAAGGCCCTGGCTGGTGGCACAGTGGAAAAGGCATTGGCCTGAGGACCCAAAGGTTGCTGGTTCGATTCCCAGCCAGGGCACATAACCAGGTTGTAAGCCAGGTCTCCAGCCAGGTCCATGGCTGGAGGCAGGTGAAAGGCAACCATACATTGATGGAAAAAAAAAAAAAAAGTTTTAATTATTCCTTTATCGTAAAGGCAGTTCTTGGAGCTCACAGTCTAGTAAGGGAAAACTTCATATTAACAGATGGGGAAAAAAAACATACGGCAGAATTTCCAGACAATCACTGGGGGTAGCTAAGAATTAATACTTTATCGACCTTCTGGACTTTTTGTTATTTGAGAAGAATAAAATCTCTAATTTGTTCAACCATTGTGCTTAAAAAAATAAGTTATACATATAGTTCATTTTACAAATTTAAAAAGTATATTTATTGCAAGATAAAACACAAATAGAGAAAACCATACAAATGAAATGCAAGGCTTAGTAAATGTATTATAAACACAAGGCAGACCAAGAAGAATTTTTCCAGCAACCTTAGAAGCTACCTGCTTCCATGTTCCACAATCATAACCACCACCTCTCTGCTACCGTGACCATTACCCTGACTTTATTCTAATAACCATTTACCTGAGTTTTTCTATAGTTTTGTCACCCAAATGTGCATATCTGGACACTAGAGTTCAATCTCACTCTGTTAAAAATAACATGTGTTTTTAACTCTCTTTTAATCTAGAGCTTCTTCCTCCATTTCTTTCCTTTCCTTATAATTTATTTGTTAGAGAATCTGGGGCATGTTACCTGTAGTTTCTAACAACCTGGATTTTGACAAACACACTCTTTTGGTGCAGTTCAATGTGTTCCCTTCTCTTCTGTACTTCCTGTGATCAGACTTAAGATTTAATCCCTCTGGTAAAAACTATAGGAAATATTAATAGGTTGCCTCTCACATGCATCCCATCTGGGGACCAAACACACAAACACACAACTGAGGCATATGCTCTGAATTGAGCTGGTAATCTTTAGCTTTGCAGGATGACAGCAGCCTACTGAGCCCCACCAGCCAGGTCAAACTACGGGTGATGTTCGGCAAGCCTTGGCACATCATATCTGCTTGTTTTTCTTACGGTAACAGTTACAGATGCTTAGATCTTCATTCATTGAGGGTTGGAAAATGATGCTCTTCTATCTCTGTAACATATTTTTCATTTATTGATAGAATACTTTTGAAAAGAGGCAATGCTCCTCACCTTCTATTGGGTTACCCTGTACTATATAGTTCATATATAGGCAGAGTAATGCTTAATTCATTTCCTTTACTGATAAGTTTTCAAGATAACAACTTGGTTCCCTGATACACTCTGGGATAACAATATTATTTAAAGATTTTATTTATTAATTTTTAGAGAGAGGGGAAGGGAAGGAAAAAGAGAGGGAGAGAAACAGATTGGCTGCCTCTTGCACATGTCCCAGTCACGGATCTGGCCTACAATCCAGATATGTGTCCTGATTGGAATGAAACCAGTGACATTGCACTCTGCAGGATGACACCCAACCAACTGAGCCACACTGGTCAGGGCTAGAATAACAATAGTTTTATTTTAATATTATTATGAATTCATGGGTTTTTAAATATTTTTTCTGGGTTTCGACCAATTGCAATTATTACCATTTTTGAGGCTGAAATCAAAACAGTCACCCTTTTAAATATACAAGTCAGTGATTTTTAAGATAGTCACATGTAAAACTATCACCAATGTCTAATTTCAAAACAATTTCATGACCTGAAGAGAAACCTCATACCTATTAGTAACCACTTTCCATCCCCTTTTCCCCTAGCTCACAACAACCACTAATCTACTGTGTCTATGGATTTGTTGCCTATTTAGACATTTCATATAAATGGGATCACACAATATGTGTTCTTCTGTGTCTGACTTCTTTCCCTTAGCATTTGTTTTCAAGAGTCAACCATGTTGTGGCATGTATTAACTCTCATTCCTCTTTATGAATGAGTAACAGTCCACTGTGTGAATATACCAATTTGTTAATTCAGTCATGATTTGAGAGACATTTGAGTTGTGTCCATTTTTTGGTTATAATGCATAATGCTGCTATGAACATTCATGTACAAGCTTTTACGTAGGCATGTTTTCAATCCACTTGTATAATTTGATGTATCTGACATCTGCATATACCTGTGAAACCATTACCACAATTAAGATAATGGACACAAACATCCCAGTTTCCTTATGTGTCCCTTGGTAATCAATCCCTCTCTTCCTACCCTCCAGGCAACCAGTGATTGGGTTCTGTCACCATAAATTAGAATGTATTTTCTAGAATTCTCTATAGAAACCAAATCATAGAGTAAATATATTTTTGATTGGGTTATTTTCATTAAACATAATTATTTTCAGATTAATACATGCTATATAGCATATGTCAGTGATTCATTATTTTATATTGCTTAGCAGTTTTTCGTTGTATGAATATACCGCACATTATTTATCCATTATCATCACCATTATCCATTACCACTGATGGCCACTGAGCTCATTCCTAACTTTTTACTATTGTTAAAACTATGGGTATGACCATGCACTATAAATATTTCTATGGACAATACTATAATTTTCCTTAGGTAAATGCCTAGGAGTGGCATGACTAGGTTATTTGAGTAAACTTTTCTAAAAAGTCAAACTGTGTTCCAAGGCAGCTTTCCCATTCTAATTCCCATTAGCAGTGAATGAAAGTTTCAATTTTTTCCACATCTTTGCAGCCCTCTGAGAGTCAGGTAGCCTTCTGAAAAGCTGGAAAGCTAAAGCTCCTCTTCCTCCTTCTTGAGGGATAAGCCTCAAGCTGTGCACCTTCTCTTAACTATTCCAAGTGGTAATGGTTGCAGCAAGTCACCCTCAATCCTCCTTGTTCTAAGAGGCCCTCAGGTATCCAAATTATGCTGATTCTGTCAGTTCTCTAAATGAGGCTGGACAGAAACTAGTCTGTTGGCCAGGGCCTTCCTCCACAAAGTCACAACACTAGACACACACTCCACTCCTCTCCTTCTCCCCCAGCCAGGAGAAGCTGCGAGCTAGGGTGTTCTATCCCAGCACTGAGCAGTGCTGGCTTCAGGGAGAGACTGACCTAGTAGAGTGTAATTGTTCCTCTCACATGTTTCAAAGTGGCTGATCTCGTCTTTGTGATCATCTGGGCTACTATAACTTTTTAACTGGGTTTTGGAATTCTCATAAAAGTATTTTGGTGGGTACATCATTATTAAATCAATGTTCCTGTGGGAGAACAAGGACTGGGACTTCCTATTCTGCAATTTTGCTAATGTTACTCTCCAAATTCTTATTCTTGACTATTTATCTCCTTCACTATTTTTTCAATCCTCACTTGGGAATATATTGATTTTTAGAAAAATAGGAAGAGAAGGAGGAGGGGAGAGGGGAGAAGGGGGAGTGGAGGGAGAGGGAGAGATAGATATTAATTGATTGCCTCTCATATATGTCCTGACTAGGGTTCAAACTGCAACCTTTTGGTGTATAGAACAACATTCTAATCAACTGAGCCACCTGGCCAGGACTCTCTTCTTCACTATTTCAAACATAGTTATTTTAATATCTAAATCTGATAGCTATTTTCTGGATATAATGACTCTTGTGTTATCTATGTTTCTTTTGTATTTCATTTATATAGGTTAACTTCTCATGCTTTTGGTTATTTTTGACTGAGTACTGGCTATACATGTATGTACATATGTATATTGAGATCTGTCCAGAATATATCCAGCTGTGTACTATGAAAAAGATGCAAGATATACATCTTGCACAGAAGACAATGATGCCTCAGTCCCCTTCAAAGTAGGCACCTTGGAACCTCACATAGTTCTCCTAACTACTATCAGCTGTCCCATCATGTTTTCCTGAATCTCATCCATGGCCTGAAATCCCTTTCAAAGATGGCTTTGTCATAGGGCACCAAATCTGGGCTGTAGGGGGGCTTAGTCACCTGGGTGATTTGATGTTTTGCCAAAAAAACTCCGCGCGAGGCATGAAGCACAAGTGGGCATGCTGTTGTGATGAAGCTGCCAATCACTATCTGCCCATAGCTGCAGCTTTCTGAGTCATCTGAATTGTTTCCATGGAGGAATGTCCAAGCTTAGTACAAAATTTGATACAGATTCATTGCTCTAGTCATTCAGTCATTTGGAACGTGAGGGCCATACAGCACATGTGCTCACTCAATGGCATCCACTGCCCCCACTGATTAGTACAGTGAAGTTGCCATTGTTCACGCATGCACACTCCAGGCCACTCTTCTTGGCTGGCAGGTTACATCAATGTCTCAGAAACCGTTCTCATTATATTAACCATGGCTGTACTTTTTCTAGACAGACCTCATATGTATATATAAATTTATAGGCATACTTGAGGCCTAGAATGCAGTTATCTTATTCCAGAGAAAATTAACTTTTATTTCTTCTATATGGCTAGAGACAATAGCATCAAGAATCACCATAACCCATTTCAAGGAATTGAAATGATTTCCAGCTGTAGTCAGTTCTTCAGGGAAACTGTTGACTTGTGGTTTACCTACTCCTGCTAGGTTTGTCCTTTATGATTCCAACTCAAACCAGGGGAGTTTTATAAAAGAATGTCCACTGTTAAAACTTGAGCTCAAACTTTCTCCTTCCCCATAGGGTATCAATAATGCTGATCAGCTCTTTAGTTATTTCTCCTAAAATACAGATTATCTGGGAAAAAAATGGTCCCAAATGCCTGGCTTACTTTTATAGGTCTATGTTTTTCTTAGAACATGGTTTGGTAGTTCTTTAACTGTCTCTGATGCTTTCAAGCAGGTGTTGTTTATATTTGTACAGCTTCTCTAGTAGTCAGTATTAAGAGGGTTAGTCTGAATCACATAGACCATCATTAATGGAAGAGAGGTCCAGGTTTTATAAATTTATACTTTATAACAGTTTTTCTCAGAAGACAACTGGTATGTGAGTTAAAATTCTAATACATATATAAGTATATCATGAATAAAATATTTAATACTCTTGGTCCTTGGCACTAAATGCCAGACAAAAAGAATCCCTGTCCTCTCCTTAGATCATCGTAAAATTCAAAAGCATGCGATGTTTATAAGGCACTCATTAAGTATAAGAAATGGTAGCATTTGAAAATGTAAAATTATTTGTGTCATATCCTTCTATTCCTCTTCAAGGTAAGTCTTTGATTGACCCTTTAGAGGAATATAGCGCTTTTTAAAGTAAAAAATGCAGGTGAATAGCTCTTGGCTAAAATCAGTTAAGTCAGTGGTTGGTAGGGACCACAGATAGGCTGTAGTTAGTCAGTGAACCCCTGAAATTACTTCCAAAAGTGAGTGGAGAGAGATTGAATGAGCAAGATATTCTCTAGAGGAATATGCACCACCAGATATAACCTATTTCACACATTAAAAAAATAGCTTTAATTAAATTAGGACTTGGTTGAGATGACCCAGTGAGTAGTAACTTTCAGGAAGGAAGAGAAGAGAGTTTAGAGTTTGGATTATTGAAAAAAGGTAGGTATAATGGGTAAGAACTACTGCTTTAAGATTGATATCATGATCCATCTTTATTAGGATACTAGAAAGCTTTACTTATAATTAATCTCTTCTAAGGTTTTCTAAATTTGACTGATTGAAATAACAGCAGAAGAATAAGGATAGAGCCACTAATGAAAAAGAAGCAATAAGTTACAAAGCTGAGAAATGAACAAAATTTGTGCAAGGAACTAAGAATTCTATGGAGAAGCAGAGTCTTACTATTAAGTTAAGCAGTCCTTAAATGAAGTACAAGCTATTCAATGTACAGAGAGCATGTTCTAGTGTGCCCCCTCCCAGCCAATTCTTCATCCTAGCCATTGCTGGGATGAGGACAGGATTTGTGGTTCCATCAGACAGAATTTCTACAAAAGTCATTCATCTATGGAAGAGCAAAATATAGTCTCTACTCATATTTTAAAGCACAAAGAAAATATGTCTACTTTGAAAAATCTAACGACTCCAGAGCAAAGGGGATCTGGGCTACAGATTAAAAAAAAAAAAAAAGAACATTACCTAGGTAATTATATATTTTATATAGCAGGTATTTAATGGTTTCTTTTTTATTTTCTAGATTTATGTCAGGTGATGTGGGATGAAAATAAAATTTGGTTTGTAGACTTCCACAAGAGAACATTGCAAATAGGAGAAAAGACATACCCAGCTGCTGGAACAGAAGAGCCACGCTAGTGCCTGTGACAGGAAGGCTCTCGTGCAAAGGAGTCTGGATCAGCTGTCTATCTCCTGCACCCAAGGAAAACAGCTTCTGCAGCACAGGGAAAACACACACACACACAAATTATTTCTTTTCAGACATTTTCTTAAGATTAAAAAAAAATAAACATTTGATATTCAGATTTAGAGCAGATGATGGCCCAGAGTGAGGAAGGAGAGTGACTTAAAAGACACTGGGATGGACAGAAGACACTTAAAACAGCAAGGGGCAAGGAAAAAGGATGGCAATTTCATTAAAAATAATCTTTGCCAGATCGAAGATAAATCATGTAATTTTTAGAGGACTATCCTCTTTACCAATATTATATAAAAATAAGCAGAATAAGTGATCAAATAATCAATTCTAGAACTTAAAGAAAAATGTTTTTTGTTTTTTGTTTTTTAATATTGTGTCTTAGAAGCAGTAGGCCACAGAGCCACAGTTCTTATTTTTCTACTTCAGAGACAAATATGACAATTTCAAAACATACAGAAGGTCAAAAACACATGACCACTTTGAAGAAATTTTATTTTAGCGAAAGAGCTAATTTCCTCATCTGAGACTCAACGTATGGCAAGATCCTGGGGAAATTTTCAGGTATAGATAATACTTTCCAAAGATCTGGGATTTTGGACCATGGTCAACATTACTATTACTAAAGGTAACAAACTGAAATAAGAAAAATAAACCCTCTTTTTTCACATTGAAATGTAAGTTATTCTATTCAAGATTATACACAATGCACAAAAGAGTTTTAAGACCACGTGTAATTATTGTTATTCAGGGAAATATGTACATTAATGGATCTACTCAGAAATAATTACAAGGTTTCAAAAAACTGTTCTGAGAGTTTTCTTAATGTTATTGCCTATTTTTCCCACTCAAAAATTTCTGATTTAAGTTAATTAAATGAGGCATAACTATGTAGAGGAGTAAGAGGGGTACAAAGAACACATTTAAAAGTTTGGCTTTAAAAAATGTATTACAAGAAAATGTAAACTGAAGTTCAAGTTACACAAAATATGACTTCTAATTATGCTATGTGAAAGGTGAGCCCTGTGTTAAAATTAACCTCATGACCTAAGAAAAGAATGCGATCTTGGGTCTCTAGAAGGCAGACCATAGGGACAATGCTTAACTAAGATCCTTTTAAGAACCAAAATATCTAAGGAATTCTTTTTTTTCTCTTTTCTTCACAAATTAAATTAACTGGACAAGAGGAGAAGAGGAACAGGCCCTCTTCACCACCTTATTTATTCTATTTACCTGAGACCCTCCAGCTGCTGGGACAAGGCACGCACACAGGTTTGCAATGAGACTTTCCAAGGAGACATTCAGGCTGTCCACATATACAGTGTAGATCAAACCCAGGCAAGCCTGCAAAGGGAAGATGCATGTAATTATTTCATGGAAAAAGTAAGCACTAAAAATAAATGGTTGTGACATCTGCTCCTAGGAAAATTTCTCTTTGAACCTAGTATATTGCACAGTGACGTGGAATAAATTTTAAGCAGCAAATGTTATTAACTTTATTAAATTTTCCTCCAGAACCAGAAGCTCTAAATGAGATTTTGGGATGAGTTTATAAGAAGCAGAAATCCATAATTTGTAAAACAGGTGTTTGTGCTGAGAAAACCATGCTGGCAAATTTGTGGGGCTTAAAATTGGTTTGGATTTTTTTTTTTTTTTTTGTCTTGGAATAAACATTTAGAAATTTTGTTTTGTGATTTTTATAAATTCAGAACATTTATTCTACATAAAATTTAACTTATGTCAATTATTACAAAAGATGGCATTATAGGGAAAGATATAATTAACGCATTAAGCTCAGAAGAAAGTAGGTGATAAAAAAGACAAAATTCAATCTTTATGAATCAGTTTAATAAAATTTTTAATTATGAAAAATTATTATTTGCTAGGAATCACTTCATTGTCACTGAAATATTGACACCAAGTTAATTTTTTAAAATATGTACATATAGCCCTGGCTGGTGGCACAGTGGATAAGGTGGTGGCCTGTGAACCCAGAGATCACTGGTTCGATTCCCCAGCCAGGGCACATAGCCAGGTCTCCAGCCAGGTCTCCAGCCAGGTCCATGGCTGGATGCAGGTGAAAAGCAACCATACATTAATGTCTCTCTCCCTCTCCCTCTCTTCCTCTCTCCCTTCCTCTCTTTCTGGAAATAATAAGTAAAATCTTTAATAAATAAATGAATGAATGAATATGCACATACAATTGCAACAATAAGGAAAAGTTTGCCAGAAATTATGTATTTAGGATGGTTTACTTTCTAAAGCAGATCTGGGCCCTGGCTGGTGGCGCTGTGGATAAGGTACTGGCTTGTGAACCCAACAGTTGCTGGTTCGATTCCCCAGCCAGGGCACATAACCAGGTTGCAAGCCAGGTCTGTAGCTGGAGGCAGGTGAAAGACAACCATACAATGGTGTCTCTCTCCCTCTCTGCCTCTCTCCCGTCCCCGCTCTTTGAAAATAATAAATAAAAATCTTTAAAATAAATAAATAAATAAAGCAGATCTGTGTTTCTGGACCAAGGTCAACATACTATTACTAAAGACAGTAACTTAAGTAAGAAAAATATAAGCCCCTTTCTTTCAAAGCTTAAATGTTATTTATAGCTAAATTAAAATTTTCCCTTACATTAAAAAATTCTAATTGTCTAAAAAAGACCAAAATATTTGGAAGTAAACAATTTTTTTAAAGTTCTGTTGGCAGTGGTCATATCAGAACTAATTGAAAACACAAATATCCATCTTCTTTACTTCAACCTGGACTCATGTGAAAAAGTACAAAGAATCATGTTAGCAATGTATTTTACTTTTGCTATGGGTAATCAAATGATTTCTTTCAGATACATAAATTTTGGAATCAGTAAAAAAAATACTACATTCTTAAAATTTAAATAGCCACATTATCTTACTCAGGTATTTATTTCATCCAACATGAAAACACTTCCGCTGTTAATATAACTTTATTGAATTCCTAAATCAATTTATTTTAAATACAAAGGACTTGTTACCATGCTTCACTCAAAACAGATTTACCACAATTTTATACACACACACACACACACATTTACATATGAGATATATTTCAAATATACATAATGACAACTAAGAATTCTTTACCCTAAAAATTTCTGGATAATCCAGTCTGGATACCAGCACCAGGCTTTTGGGAGCAAACACTTCTGCAGGCTGAATTAAACCAGTCAGTTCTACTTCACCTTCAATCTCTTCCTTCTTTGCTCCCTAGAAAAAGAGGCACCACAGTCAACACAGACAAAATTTCCTAGGTTTATAACTCACAAAAAGTAGACAATCATACTTCCATATAATTTACAAAATTGGAAATTAATTGCAAGATATAATTTATAATATAATTTACAAAATGCAAATTAAACACAAAGAGCATACTCTGAAAATCATCTAAATTATAAAGCAGATGATGCTTATTTCATTTTTGAAAAGCTCCTTAAGCTATGGAGATGTACCACACCTTTATTTGAGCATTTGGTTTCTGTGTGAGGTACCAGTAATCAAAGGTAAATCAGATACAGACAAGTTATTTTAAATAGCAACCCCAAAACTAAAAATGACATTCATTTGAATGGAAAGTTAGTTTTCAAGAAAAGAAAAATTTGTTTCAGAAGTCAGGCGCTAATTTTCATTTTTGTTTTTCTGCTTGTCCAAATCTTTCAAACAAAAGTGATATTCTTTTAGGATTCTAAGGCTTGCAGACTGTTTGATACTCTTAAAAGTAAAGCCCAATCAGCTCTAAATTCCTTTTGCCCCTAAGCAACAATGTTGATTTTTTGAAAAGAATGTTTTTATACACAAAACTAAGTTTCAGAGTGAACTTCAAGTCACTGAACTGTACACTTAAAAATGGTTCAAATGGCCAATCTTTTGTCACATATATTTTAGCTTAATAAAATTACTTGATAAAAAACACCCAAATTTCAAGTACTAAATACTGGTTAATGAAATAAACTTTGAAAAATATGATTCTCATTTATTAGCTAACAAACATTCCCTGTGCACCTACTGTTCCATAATACAATATGACACACTACGAAAGTTTTAAGTAAAAATAAATAAATGAACAAACAAACAAGGTAGGAAAGCATTAAGATTTATTTCTAGGTGACACTACAACATGTTCCTTAACTAGAATTCTCTTTTCTTTCCAATAATCAAAGGTCAGCTTAAAATTTATCTTCCTTCCTAAGCCTTTCCTTTACTGATTTTTCTCTTACTCTCAATTCCTAGTAAAGTTCACCAACATATCACACCTGCTCATACTTACTCCTTCTGCCACACCTCTCCCCAGAATGCCACAAAATGTCATATCCAAATTGACATCTCCACCTGGATGACTCACAGGTATCTCAAACATGTCCAAAACAGCACCAATCTTTCTCCCCAGATTCCACTCCTCCTGCAGAATTCCCGGTCTTGGTGGTAATGCTACTCTTCTTAATAAATCAAAAATCTTGATTCCCCTTTCTTTCATATCCCATATCCAAATCATCAGCAAATCCTGGTTGCTTTGCGTTTCTACTGCTAGCACAATACTGAGAGCCACCATCACTGCTTGTCAGGACAATTTTTAACAGGCTCCCTCAGTCTCCTCTCTTCCTCCTTAGCCCCACTTAGCTTCCCTGCTGCTCCTTTATCATGCAGGGCATTCTCCCAGCTAAGGGTCTTAAGCATTTGTTTGTTTTTCCTTTGCCTGGAATACTCTTTCCTCAGATATCCTAATGACCTCTATTAGGTATTCATTTATGGGACTTCTGCTTTGTTAAGCCTTTGCTGGCACCCTACTTGAAATCTCAAGGCCCTAACACTAACTCTCCCCCTTTCCTTGCTTTACTTTTCTTCATGGCATTTATTACCACCCAACATATAATCCATTTTTATATTGTTACGCTCCAAGACTAGGATTTGTCTAGTTTCTTCCCTGTAGTTTTCAACTTCCAAAAACAAGAGCTGGGCACATAGTTGATACGTAGTATTTATTCACTGCATACATGCAGGAATGAATTTTCTTTGAATAGTTTTTTCGCTATTTTACCAAGGGAAATCTCCTGCCTCTATTTATGGAGGCCGAAATTGTATTTTCTATTTCCTTTGGAGCCTGTATAGTTTTGAGTACAGTGAAAGATAACCAAGTTATTAGATGTCCATAAAATGCACATATCTAAAGGGAACTATCCATTTACTTTTTATATGTGTGATATGGTCCATATGTTCTTGAACGGTTTTCATTTGTTACACAGCAAACGCTAAAATTAGATTTTGGTTTCTGGAATCCTTAGAAATAATAAAAATGTGATGAATATAAATTTACCAAAGATTTCCACACCTAATTAATCATATTCTTCATGGATTACTAATAAATTTGAAATGACAAAAGAATGACTGAAATTCTTGAAAGAGATAAAGCTATCCACATTTTTATGAGATTGTGATAAATGCCCTAGAGTATCATTAGAAGTCAGCCTGAGCAAGTAGATAACCATTTCAAATAAATGACCAGTAACCTACTTTAACCAAAGTACAAAATAGAATGCATTGGCCACTTCTTAAAGCTTAATTTAGTTCTTTAAGTAAACACTCACTAAATGGGAGTAGTTATTAACAAGAAAGACAAAAGGTCCAATATGATTTAAATAAGCATTTAAATCACTTTCCATTATAGATGTTGACTTTTACTTTGTATTGTGTTATAAATCATAAGATGCTGTTATTCTAAATTCTAACAGTTCTCCTAAAAGAATATGTCTTAAGTTTAGAGAATTCATATTCTTTTTTTCAAAGCAAAATGTATGGCTATGATGTAAAAAAAAATTTAAACCAAAAACTGTTGGTTAAAATAAGATTTATTCTAGGAGATGGTAACATGGGGTTTTTGATTAAAATTTTTTTATTAATAATTTATAATGTAAGGGAGTAATGCCTCTTCCTTATAGCTGCTAGCATATCTTCTGTGTAATAATTATGTAATTATACCAAACTTACTGGGTTTGTGTTTTATAATGAGAGGTTTTTACAATTTGAAAACATCTGAGAATCTTAATAAGCAGGAAATTAAAAATGGGCTTTGGATGTAATAAATATTATAGTAAAGCATTAAAATGTACTATTTTATTATATAAAACATTTTCACATGTTTTATCTCATTGAACAGTATGTGTAAGCATTCTTCTAACCTAAGATTATTCCCTGGTTTAAGCAGGTTCCCTTCAAGATACAAATTTACTCTAAACACTACTGAATTGTCTCACAGTGATTATAAGATCACCTTACCTCTTCTATATCATAAGCACATGCCACAACTTGCCCATTCATAGATTATTTTTCTGCTTATTACTATGAACTACATCTGCTAGTGGGATCATCAACTTCTGTGTAGTTTACATTCTTATAGTTCACAGTTTCTCTGCATCAATGATACGGGATAAATTAGTACCCACCATATCAATTTATCCCCAAAATGCTATTGCCCTTTAAACATAACCTGAGACAAACATGCTAATAATTACTAAATTATTGATTTTATGGAATGTCACCATACAGGAGATAGGCACAATCTTTAGGAAGTTTATCCTATCACTCAGGTTGAGCACTTCAATGTCACCTTTGCTGCATTCCTAATAATTGATTCCTGTACCTTCTATCCAGAAAGGATTTGCTGCATTCAATATATTCTCTGTGCTAAATTCATTTTCAATAGTACTATTTCACACCAAAACCTTCCTACAAAATTTCTTTAAACATTTCGTTTAAAAAGGAAGATAAAAGGAATTATGCAAATAAAAAAAACTTTCACTTCTACATTTCCTTTTGGAAATGCTAAGTAATTTGTACAGAGTACCGTATTATATGAGGTTGCCTGAGTAAAGCGATTTAAGAACTTAAACATTCTTCAGTATTAAAAATAAAGTAATCTAAGTAACTGCAATCTTCTCCAAAGTCTACAATTCCCTCTGAAAAGCACCTTTATTTCTTGCCAAATAATCTGTTAATCTGTTACACGTCCACATGACAAAACCTAGTTTATCCTGCATTGGTCTGGAAAATAATGACTATGTGAGAAACGCACATTTTAGGTAAAAAGGCTTTATACAAATTAGGCTACTAGTCTTCAATTCAGAATCTAGTTGACCTCCAGCAAAAAACAAAAACAAAATAAAAAACCTTAATATTTTCTCCTTTAAGAACTCCTGGGCTCTATAGTATTTTGAAGTGAAGATAAATTCATTTGTAGGGCTAGTGTTTAGTCATCCAGAAAGCTTCTATTTTTAAGTGGTGGGGTTTTGGGTTTTTAATTTTTTTTAATACTCACCCTAGGACATGCTTATTGATTTTAGAGATAGGAAAAGGGAGAAATGAGGGAAAGAAACGTCAAAGTGAGAGAGAAACATCAATTGGTTGCCTCTCAAACTTGCCCCAAGTGAGACCAAACCGGCAGCAAAGGCATATGCCCTGACCAGGAATCGAACCTGCAACCTTTCAGTTTTCCAGGCAACATTTCAACCAGCTGAGTTACACTGGCCAGAGCTAAAGTGTTTTTTATTGGAAGCAAACAGATATTACTTAGCAAATGGTCTACTAATCAAAGAATTTTGGAAACAATAACTTAAAGCCAAGTTAAAACATTTCTTTGCTGTAGAATTTCTCAGATTTTGATATGCAAAGGCCTGGGAGGTTATACTCCAAAAGATTAAGAGTTGTCTTGGGGTCATGAGATTAAAACTGATATGTAGCACATAAACATTATATACACACACAGACAAAATTTTTTCTAAAATGTTTAATTTGTATTATCTTTATAACCAAAAGTTTACAGTTATAAAAATGTAAGCAAATGTATCAGTAAGTGTTTATTTATTAAACACTGATTACTAGTTGACTACATAGTGGGTGTCACAGAAGGGCAGGTACAGTCCCTGTGTCAGGAAATTTATAATGTAGGCTAAGTGCTAAAACCAACACAGGTGAAATAACATGAACCAGTACAAAACAATATTGTAACATTTTGAAATTCATATTTAAAGTGCCTGAGAAGCCCTGGCTGGTTGCACAGTGGATAAGGCACCAGCCTGCAAACCCAAAGGTCGCTGGTTCGATTCTCCAGCCAGGGCACATAACCAGGTTGCAAACCAGGTCTCCAAGCCAGGTCCGTAGCTGGAGGCAGGTGAAAGGCAACCATACATGGATCTCTCTTTCCCTCTCTTCCTCTCTCCCTACCCCTTTCTCTAAAAATTATAAATAAATCTTTAAATAAATAAATAAATAAAGTGCTTGAGAAACTCTGAGAAGGGATAAGACCCTCAACAATGGGTCAGGATTTAAGGGTAAATGAAATGGTCAGAGAGAAAGGGAAAGGGAAGGGAAAAGGAGAATCCAACACTAAGCAAGTCAAAACACCCAAAAAGGGGAGGTTGGCAAACCAGATTTGTAGTATATATCTACCCTGGTCATTTCATTTTCATCATTTTAGTCTTTACGTATCTTTTTAAACTATGACAAGCTAAACATTAAAATTTTATGCTAGGCATATTTAAC
The DNA here is from genome assembly GCA_004026585.1 of Noctilio leporinus. Classification (NCBI taxonomy): domain Eukaryota; kingdom Metazoa; phylum Chordata; class Mammalia; order Chiroptera; family Noctilionidae; genus Noctilio; species Noctilio leporinus. The sequence goes on along the minus strand of PVIW01001617.1, from coordinate 25,531 downwards.
TAAGATTCTTTATCATGTTGACATTATTAGTTGCTAAAATAAATTAATTTGCAATACTTTTATAAAATAAACTTGACAATGGTAATTTGTTGAAGGTTTTAATTTTTGGCATATTTTATTTCAATATTTTTTTTAAAAGATTTTATTCATTATTTTTAGAGAGAAGGGCAGGGAGGGAGGAAGAAAGGGAGAGAAACATCAATGTATGGTTGCCTTTCACCTGCCTCCAGCTAAGGACCTGGCTGGAGACCTGGCTTGCAACCTGGTTATGTGCCCTGACTGGGAATCAAACCAGGGACCTTTGGGTTCACAGGCTGGCGCCTATTCACTAAGCCACCAGGCAGGGCCTATTTCAATAATTCTTAATGTATATCTTCTTTAAAACATCTTTACCCCCCAAGTTAATATCAAGGGAATAAATAAAAATTAATGAATCACTGTTTTGTGAAGAATATGGTCACTGGCACTGAGGTATGTTCCTGCTCATCCTTTATCCCAACACATAATTGATTCATTTCAATTGTTAGGAAGTGCTCAAGAATTTTTTGGTGTATCTTATAAAATTGTTAAGAAAATCAAGGACTTAAGGTATCAAAATTATGAGACATCTCTCCGGAGAAAAAGAGATAATGAGTGTAATGTTTGTGTGAGGTGAAGAAACAGCAGATGAACTTCATATGTATTTTCTAACAAGATTAATTATCTCAAAATTAGATTTGAATTTTGTGAACCATCATAATCAATAGCCTCTTTTGAATGTTCTTTTCCATTGTTTGTTAAAACTGGTAAAAAATTAGAAATAAAAGAACACCAAATCATTTTTAGACTAAACAATTACATCATTATTATTAGATGAACTATAATGTTATAGAACTTAAGTTTATCAATTCATAGGTTAAATCAAATATCCTTCTCTGGAATCCCTGATGGAAAAGTTTTATGCTAGGCACAAACATTCAGTCGAGTCTTCTTATTTCTCCTAAAGAACACATGTCAAAACCTTAATGATCCTGTAACATGGCATATTAAAGCATTCCATGAAGAAATAAAACATTTGGTTATAAACAACTAACAAGCAATGATGCTAGCAATGCACATTCCTCTAAAAATATGCCTTGATTAGATGACTGGAATAGTATTCTATGGATCATAATTTGGGTGGAAATTTTAAAGTATATCTAAAGTAAAAGTTTAAATATATATTTAAAATAAGATATTGTTAACATGATAAAATAATAAAAATATTATATCAGAAGTACCTCCTTCATTTTACAAATAGGTAATCTTACAAATGAGCAATCTCATGCCAGAGGAATGAAATGATGGGCCAAAGTCACAGAGCTCATTAAAGGTACAATGGAGATGAACAATCCAAGCCTTCTAACTTGGATTGGTTTTCTTTCTACTCTCTTGTATTCTTACATGTAACATTTACAAGACATAGGTATTAGTTCAAAGAAACTATAAGAGATTACACACGAGAAGTCAAATTTTAAACATAAAAAGGTGTTCAGACTTTTTTCTTTAAGTATATTTGGATGTTAATAATCTTTCTGGTGGTTAGTAATAACAATACACAGTTCTTGCTGCAAACTTTCTTGGTACAAAATTATTCAAGTTTAAGAAAAAGCATCATATGTTGAAAGACTTTGGAAACCTATTCTCAAAATTTGTTTTCTTTTTGAGTAAAATCTTTTAAAAATATTTTCAGGATTTTATTTAAATTTTTATTGGATTTTTTCCCATTACCATCTATTCCCCCTTACACCCTTTTCCACCTCCACCTTTCCCTCCCTCAATCACCACGTGAGTCCTCTGTCCTTTTTGCTGGATCCATTCACTACCTAACTCCAACCCACAGCCTGCCTCTATTTTTCTTGTTAGTTCAGTTTGTTGATTATATTCCACATGAGTGAAATCATATGGTATGGTATTTATTCTCTGTTGTCTTAATGCCTCATATAATTTGAAGCATATAATATTAACTAATCATAGCTAATTCAGTGAGTTTTCCTACAAAATGCATCTGTGACAATGTCAAGGTATGCTGTTAAGATTCAGCATTCTGTCCATTAACAAATTCTCATTTGAAAAGGAGGGAGGAGACAGATATAGAACCCTTTCATAAATAACATAATCTTCACCATTCATATAAGAAGAACCCATGTGTATATTTACATATGTTACAAATTATCAAACTACATAATAAACTCAGAATATAGAAATCCCCTAATTTTTGGAACTGTTGGATTTGTTACTTATGCTAATTTTCACTTGGCTCTCTGTTGAATAGGTATAAGGATTTGTCTCTAGAATACTATCAACTACAATGTTGATTATATTAGAAGCAAGCCTAGTTCCACATTTCTCTATGCATAATTTCTAATTCAGTTAAGTAGATTATCATTAACAATACTCTCCTTGAGGGAATCAATATTTTTCCAAAAATATATTCATTACAGTGTTACTTATATTGACAAAAGGGGAAATACATGCTCATTAGGAAACTAAGTATATTATATCCTCATGGCTGATTAGTATATAAATATTAATTATATTTATAAAAAGTTTTAGTTTAAAAAGTCCTTTATTATTGAAAGAAAATAGGTCGAACTAATTTTTTTTTCTTAACTCTTCTCCCAATACATTCTAAATTTTCTACAATGAGCATAGCACAAGGCCCTGGCTGGTGTGGCTCTGTGGATTGAGCACCGGCCTATGAACCCAAGTGTCGCTGGTTCAATTCCCTGTCAGGGCATATACCCAGGTTGCAAGCTAGGTCTTCAGCCAGGCACCAAGATGGAGGCAGGTGAAAGGCAACCATATATTGATGTTTCTCTCCCTTTCTTCCTCCCTCCCTTCCCCTCTCTCTAAAAATAATGAATAAAATCTTAAAAAAAAAAAAAAAAAGCTCATAGCACTGTTTGATAACTGGAGTAGCGGGTAGAGAGTAAAGGAAAACAAAGGAAAAATGACTGGGTTATTTTTCAGGAAAAATTTATCAGATGTTTTGTATGTGATTTCTTCTACTGCTCCAAGTATTCCCATTAGTTTAGAAATCTATTTTTCTTACTTCATTTTTCCAGGCAAATTGCTCAATCATTTGGAATTACTGTATTTTATTATGAGCATGTAAATTAATTTTTCCCAAAGCTCAACATTAAATAAGATTTATTAAAATGTACAGATTCCAATAAAATATAATGTTTTCATTGTCAGATATTGATAATAAATAATAAATAAGGCCAATTATGATTTTACTCTCGACACATTCTTGATCCAACAATACACTGATATAATTTTTGCAGCCTTCTTTCAGTATTTGGTTTTTGGACTTAAACAGATTCAAGTTGACTTAGTACCTAAATGTCCCTGGGTAAGTCTTCTGGCCTCATCTATAAAATGGGAATATTAATGAGCTACCATGGGACCTGGCAATCCTTCTCCTGGGTATCTATCTACCTGTAAAGTATGAGCGCTTATTCATACAGACCCTTAATGTTCACTGCAGCATTAATTATGGTACTCAAAACATGAAAACAATCTCTGTGTCCTCTGACCACAACTGGATTAAGAAGATGTGGGACACGTATACATCAGAATGCTATTCAGCCCTTTGCAACAACATAGATGGATCTTGAGAACATTATGTAAAGTGAAGTCAGTCGGATGGAAAAGGACTAGAACCATGTGTGACTTTACTCATATGTGAGATACAAAACTGAAAGCAACAAATGAACAAACAAGACAAACTCATAGAGACAATAGTACAAGGGGAAACTGCAAAAAAGGAATTTATTTATAAAAAGTTGTATATTTATTCTTACATGTTTAAACTTCAGTCCCCTTCAAAGTACCATCTGATGCAATATACTATTGAGACATTTTTCCACTGCTCAAAAGTTTTTGAACTTGTCAATTTTGATGCCCTTTAGTGCTTCTGCTATTTTTTGTTTTACTTCTTCCATATCAGCAAAATGTTTCTATTTGAGGACTCGTTTCACTCAGAGAAAAAAAAAGGGGGTCACTAGGGTGAGATCGAGTGAATAGAGAAGGTGGGGCAATAGGAGTCATGCAGTTTTGGGGCAAAAACTGCTGAACACCCAGTGCCATGTGGGCAGGTGTGCTCGAAAATCACCTATCATGGAATGGGCAAACACGACGAAAAAGCCTTCAAAAAAGCTCACTGAAGCTGAAGGTGGCCTCTCACAGTAAGGCCAGTTGGTACACTGATAGAGAGGGTTCCTAAAGCCCATCTTCCTAGCATGAAAAGCCTGTACCACAAGGCGCCTACCTTCCAGAAGACAATTTTGGATTTTTGGGTCCTTTCTTGTATAAAGATTACCAGAGGTGAACGGAAAGGAGGTAGAAGGATAGAGTAACGGTTAATTTATGGTGACAGATGGAAACAAGACTATGGGTGGTAAGCACACAACACAATATACAGATGGTGTATTATATTGAATTATATACTTGAAACATATAATATTATTAACCAATGTCATCTCATTAATTAAAATAAAATAAATGAGAATTCTAAAACATACTAATTGGTTTCCTTGTGAGAGAAAAACAAACAACACATGAATTAAATACAATGGAATAAAATATTGTAAAACTTTTAGTACAGTTCCTAGAACATGATAAACCTTCAATGTATTATAAGCATTAAAATCATTTTTCCTATCCATAAGCTTATTGTTTAAATTGCCCTTTTTTCTTTCCCTTAGTCCAAGTTTTAGCTCTTGGGTTTTAAATATCCACAGAGTCGAGATTCCTTCCAGCTACCCATCTTCAATTATTATCTTACATTGTACTCATTTTTATGGTACTTTGGAATATCTTTATACTTCAGTTTTGGTTTTACCTCCCGAGCTAGATTGTTAAGTGACTTGAGATGAAGAAAGATATGTGTTCTACATATCTCCCTCTTTATTACTCATTTACATTCCCAAAGTATCCTCATTCCCCCATTTTTTGGTGATATTTTATTTCCTAACATACCGAATGTCTTTCATGCAAACTTCATCATTATTATTGGTTCATATACACTTAAAAAATTCATTTAAAAACTTTAAAGTTATACAACTAAATAAAAAAATGTAGATAGGTTTATCAATTTTTAAAAATATGGCATAAAAAGCAATCTTACATTTATCATAATTTACTGATTACTTTTAAAAATTACAATCACATTGCCTAATTGAATAATTTTGTAAATATATTATCAAAAGTTTTATACCAAAGATTTGCTAGCAATTTTTTTTTTTTTTAAGATTTTATTTAATCATTTTTAGAAAGAGGGGAAGGGAGAGAAGCAGAGAGGGAGAGAGACATCAATGTACGGTTGCCTTTCACCTGCCTCCAGCCACAGACCTGGCTGGAGACCTGGTTTGCAACCTTGTTATGTGCCCTGGCAGGGGAATCGAACCTGCGACCTTTGGGTTCGCAGGCCGGCGCCTTATCCACTGTGCTACCAGCCAGGGCTGCTAGCAATTTTTGATGATGTACTGTATCTTGAAGAGATAAAAGTCAACATTTTTAAAGTTGCACAATTATACTTTGGATAGTGTATCCCTAAGTTCCTTCTTTACTTAGACTTCTAAATAATGTGTCAAAGTATATTTAGTAATTCACACCAAATGAGAATTTTAAATATATATTTTTGAACTGATGATACAATGAAAAAATAAAAGAAAAACACATTTTTTAACAAACAACAGAGTTGACTGTTCACTGAAAATAAGAACAACATTACTAATGACCTGTAAAGTAATATTACTTGGGTTTTAATTTTTTTTCCAAATTCCATCTCTCTATTGGTACCATTTTTGGATCAATTCCAAAATTCAATAACTTTCTGTCCTGAGCATAAAAAAGCTGTAATATAATTCGGGTTAGTATCCACGACCTAAGCACAATTATACAGAAGCAAGAATTTTTATAACTTACTTATATTTTCAGAATCTTGGGAAAACTCATAAGAAGCAGAGTCTAACCTATTAATTGCCTATATAGCTAAACAAATTATATTTTTTATCAACTTAAGATGGTAAATGGGGCAATATTTGAGCTAAAAACAGTACTTTTTAAATCACTGATTTCAAATACACAGAACCCAGACCTTAGTTTCTAATATTTCATACTAAATTGTGCCAGGGCTCTTTGAAGAAATGGCTGATTTCAAGGCTAAGGAGGAAAAGAAATAAGATGATCCTGGAACAGCTTGTCTTAGCAGAATGTAAAATTAACATTTTTTTTTTAAATGATGGGAATTTGTCAGAAGAATACAGGAACAAATCTGAGGAGTATCTGTTGGTCAAACCCAGGATAACTTGTGCATTAACACAAGAAGACCATTAATTATATAGTAATGAAGAAAAAAGAAATTAGAGCACGTGAGTCTATATCTCAGACAGACCAGGTGGGATAGCTCTCTGCTTACAATAAAGTGTTCACTACTGGCTGGAAAAAGTAGAGCATGTATGGAATTGAAAAATCATCATTTTGCAACCATCATGAAAACTGACAGAAGCAAGAATCATAACTAAATTCTAAATCCAAGGGGGCATAATAAATTAGAATATTTGCACAGTCTTACAGTGAGTGTCTTCTTAAAGCATGTTATTTATTAGTTGCAAGCAAAAAATATAGCAACTATACAATGGAGATATCACTGACCAGGTACTCAAAATTGTATCATCAATAAAAGAACTATAGATATTGTATATTTCTACATGTATTTCCTTAGAAGGACCCTCATAAGAAACATATTTAATATTCCAAATGTTGGTAGCATTCCAGTTGCTGATGTATAACCTGAACTGAAAGCTGAGAGATATCTGACAAACACAACAGTAAGCATTCTACTTAAAAGGGCATGGAGGCCTGCATTATTAGCAATGTCAATGTCATAAGACAAAGAAATGGTGAGCTATTCCAGATGAAAAGAGATGAAAGAGAATTATATTAAATGCAATACATAATCTTTAAACTGCATTCTGACTGGGGGACAAAAAGAAGGGCAACAAAAAACATAATTAGATTAAATGACAAAATTGAAATATGGTGAATTAGATAAAAGTTCAATTTTCTAAGATTGATAATTACACTATGTTTATGTAAGAGATACATGTCCGTATGAAATATCACTGAACACTTTAGGGTAAGGGAAAATGATGCATACAGATTTCCCTCAAATTATTCAGGAAAAAAAAAAGTGTGTGTGTAAGGAGAAAGAGGGAATCAAGGATGAAGGAAGGGAGCTATTAAAAATAATAAAGAATATTATTTATTAAAAAAGAATATTTATGGTAATAAAGAAATGGGGTAAAGTATTAAAACAGATAAATATGGGTAAAGAATATGAAGGGAACCCAAAAAACTAATTAATTTATAAAAAATAATATATTTATTCTTACATGTTTAAACTTCAGTCATCTTCAAAGTACTCATCATTTGATGCAATACACTTATTGAGACTTTTTTCCCCACTGCTCAAATTAGTTTTTGAACTAGTTGATATTGATGCCTTTTAATGCTGCTGCTATTTTTTGTTTCATCTCTTTCACACTGGCAAATGTTTCCCCACTTTGAGGACTATCTTTCAACCAGGGAAACAAATAAACAAAAAAGTCATTTGGGATGAGATAAGGTGAATATGAAGGGTGGGGCATGGGAGTCCTGATGTTGTTAGTCAAAAACTGCTGAATATTCAGCAGAGTGTGGACATGTGCACTCATAAATCACCCATCACGAAATGGGCAAACACATTGAAAGAGCCTTAAAAAAAAATTTAACTGAAGCCAAACACAGCCTCTCATAACAATGCCAGCTGGTACACTGACACAGATGGGTTCCTAGAACACTCACCTAGTGAGGGAAGCCTGTACTACAAGGGGCCACCCTCTAGAAGATCACTCCATTTTTTTAAGGGTCCTCCTTGTATATAAATGCTTGTAATAGTCGTTTAACTTTTCTGTAAGTTTAAAATTCTTTCCAAATTAAAATGTTGATAAATATCCAAAAATTCCTAGAACCTCTTTACATCTGTATACTCTTTTCCCCCCCTTAAGGTAAAATTGACAAAATGGTAAGGTATTTAGAAAGGTGATTTGATATATGGATACATTGTGAAGAGGATTCCCCTATGCAGTTAATTAATATACCCATCACCTCACATATCTACCTTTTGTATTATGAGAACATTTTTTTGAAAGATTTTATTCATTATTTTCAGAGAGAAGGGAAGGGACGGAGGAAGAAAGGAAGAAAAGCATCAATGTATGGTTGTCTTTCACCTGCCTCCAGCTACAGACATGGCTGGAGACCTGGCTTGCAACCTGGTTATGTGCCCTGGCTGGGGAATTGAACCAGCGACCTTTGGATTTGCAGGCCAATGCCAATCCACTGAGCCACACCAGCTGGGGCGATTCAACTTTTGATAGATACTTAGCTTGTTTCCATGCCTTGGGTGCTATGAATAATGCTGCAATGAACATGGGGGTACAGATAGCCCTGTGATATCCTGTTTTTATTTCCTTTTGATATATCATCAGAAGTGAGATTGCTGAATCGTATGGAAGTTCTATTTGTAAATTTCTGAGGAATCACCATCTGGTTTCCATAGTGGTTGCACCATTTTACAGTTTCACCAACAGTCCATGGGTGTTCCCTTTTCTCCAAAACCTCATCAACACTTATCTCTTGTCTCTTCTGAGGACAACTGGTTTGGAAGATATTTGGTGATTGTACTGTAGTCTTGATTTGCATTTCCCTGATATGTTAAACAAATTTCACGTACCTGTTATCATTTGTATGTTTTCTTTGGAAAAATACTACCCAAGGCCTTTGCCTATTTATAATTGGATTTTTTATTATTGTATGAATTCTTTATATATTTTATCTATAACCTCTTACCAGATATATGATTTGCAAATATTTGCTCCCATACTACAGGTTCTTTTTTATTTTGCTGTGCAGAAGTTTTACACATTCATGTAGTTCTACTAATTTTTGCTTTTGTTACAATTGCTTTTGATGTCAAATGTAAAAATTCATTGTCAAGGACTTCATCAAGGACCTTATCCCCCCACATTTCATTTACCAGTTAATTGCTTTCATGTCCTAATTCAACTCTTTAATCCATTTTGAACTTATTGTTGTATATGGTATAAGATGGGAGTTCAGTTTCATTTTTTTGCATGTGGCTATCCAGTTCCAATACCACTTATTAAATGGACTATCTTTTTACCATTCTATATTCTTGGTTCCTTTGTCACCAATTAATTGATTATATAAACATGTGTTTATTTCTGGGTACTATAATCTGTTCCACTGACCTATGTGTTTGTTTTTATGCCAATAACGCACTGTTTCAAATACAAAAATTTTATAATATATGTTAAAATCAGGAAGTATGGCAATGCCAATTTTATTATTTTTTCTCAAAATTACTTTGGCAATTTGGGACACTACAGGATACCTACTAACATTAAGCCACACTTTCAAGACAGAGCTTGACAGCAGCTGTACCTAATACATAGAAACAAACACAGGGAGGCTGCCAAAACAAGGAGACAAAGAAACATAGACCAAATAAAAGAACAGATCAAAACTCAAGAAGAGTTAAATGAAATGGAGATAAGCAACCTATCAGATGCTGAGTTCAAAACAAGGAACTTAGTGAGGACCTCAGCAGCATAAAAAAGATCCAGTCAAAAGCAAAGGATGGGCCCTGGCTGGTGGCACAGTGGATAAGGAGCCAGCCTGCAAACCCAAAGGTCACTGGTTCCATTCCCAGTCAGGGCACATAACCAGGTTGCAAACTAGGTCTCCAGGCAGGTCCTTAGCTGGCGACAGGTGAAAGGCAACCATACATTGATGTCTCCCTCCCTCTCTGCCCCTCTCCCTTCCCTTCTCTCTAAAAATAAAATCTTTAAAAAAAAAAAAAAAAAAAAAAAGAGTGAATACTATAGTTTTGAAGAAAAAAAAAAAGCAAAACATACACTAAATAGAATAAAGAACAATTTTCAGGGAAACAACAGTAAAGTGGATGAAGCCAAGAATCAAATCAATAATTTGGAACACAAGGAAGCACAACATAACCGATCAGAACAAGAAGAAAAAGGAGTTTAAAAAAAAATAAAAATAGTATAAGCCTTTGGGAAAACCTTGAAGAGGCCCAAGAGTTGCATCATAGTGGCATCAGGAGAAAAGAAAAAGCTATAAACGGAAAAACTATTTGAAAAAGTGATGTAAGGAAACTTTCCTATCTGGTGAAAGAGATATACATGCAAGTACCGGAAGCACAGAGAGTCCTAAATAAGATGGATGCAAAGAGGCCCACTCTAAGACACAATATAATTAAAATACCAAAGGTTAAAGTAAAAGTAAAGTAAAGTTTTTCTTAAAAGCAGCAAGAGAAAAGAAATTAATTACCTACAGGGAGTTCCCCTTTGACTGTCAGGTGATTTCTCAGAAGAAACTTTGCAGGCTAGAAGAAACTGGCAGGAAGTATTCAGTCATGAAAAACAGGGACCTACAGCCAACACAGCTCTACCCAGCAAAGATAGGAAAGATAGCATTTAGAATCAAAGGACAGATGAGGAGCTCCCAGACCAGAAAAACTAAAGGAGTTCATCATCACTAAACCATTATTATCTGGAATGTTAAAGGGACTTATTTAAGAATAAGATTAAGATAAAAACTATGAATAATAAAATGGTAAAAAAATACAAATCTATAAACAACTGAAACTAAAAAAACAAATTAAGCAAACAAGAAGAACAGACAGAGTCATTGATTATGGAGATTGTTTTGATGGTTGCCAGATGGAAGGATGGTGAGGGAAAATGGGTGAGGAGGTAAGGGGATTAAGAATAATGGCAATGGGGATATAAAGTATAGTACAGGAAATGGAGCAGCCAAAGAACTCATACCCATGGCCCATGGACATGAACAATGGTGGGGAGACTGCCTGAGGGAATGGGAGATCTTGGGTGGAGGTCCAGCAAAGAGGGAAAGATCAGGACAACTGTAATAGCATAATCAATAAAACAAAGTAAAAAATTATGAGAAAAAAAAATTCTTTGTTGGCGTCAGTCCTGTGGGAGAGCTCCAGGTTGCCATCAGCACCAGGGGATTAAAACAGTCTCCTCTGGAAGGCAGGTGCAAAATCGACAGCATCAGGTGCGTGCACAGCTCTTTCCAGAGAGAAAGCAATGACTACACTAAGCTGGGGAAAGAACTAGGAGTCAGTATCTGTCAGCCTCCTTCGTCTCCAGGGAAAATCAGAATCAATCTCCAGATGTGAGCTAAGTCAGAAACCTGAACTGCAGGTGGCAGCAGCTTTTTTTTTTTTTTTAAGATTTTATTCATTCCTTTCAGAGAGAAGGGCAGGGAAGGAGGAAAAAAGGGAGGGAAACATCAATGCATGGCTGCCCCTCACCTGCCTCCAGCCACGGACCTGGTTGGAGACCCAGCCCACAACCCGGCCATGCGCCCCAACTGAGAATTGAACCTGCGACCCTTGGGTTCGCAGGCCTGTGCCAACTCACTGAGTCACACCAGCCAGGGCAGCAGCAGCTTTTGAAATGTGAATATCGGACACTATCTGGGAAAACTGGAAGATGGGCATTTTTCTCTGCTGCCATCATGCTGAGACCTAGGGGGTTAGCCACAGGAAACCTTTCAAATGCATTATAAACTCTATTTTCTATTGTCTGGTGGGTCTCATGAACACAAGTACCATTAACTTCCAGAGCTAGAAGTTTGGGGGACCCATCCCACAGGTGGAGTCTTATTAACATTTGGGGGTTTGGTATTTGGTCCAATCTCTTCATGAGTAAGGGAAAGCTGAAGTTTTGAGTTTCTCCTGATTCCCTGTCACTGTTCCAGGGGTGGGATTTATGGTAAAACTTTGTCTTGGCCTTTTCTACTCATTTCAGTGTGGGTATTTTCTCATTTGCTCAATGTGTAGCACTTGCTCAGGAATTTCGGATTTTCTTTCCGTGGGAATTGCTTCATGTGTACTTGTAGGTTCAATGTGTCCATGGAAGGAAGGAAGGAGTTTCCTATGTTACCACCTTGGACTAGAACACCTCCTACACTGTCTTAATATACTACTATCAGTTTATTTTGGAAAGGGTAGTAGTGAAAGAGACAGGAAGGAGAACCTAAATAATCTCAGTTAATTCTATTTGACAATTCTAAACATTTAATTAATTAATTTACTTAATTATTTTTTATCCTCACCTGAAGACATTTCTTCATTGCTTTTTGAGAGAGAGAAAAGGAGAGAAGTGAGAGAGAGAAACCTCGCTGCAAGAGTGAAACAGTGACTGGCTGCCTCTTCTACACACCCAAACCAGGGGTCAAACCCAAAACCTAAGTATGTGCCTGACGGGGAATTGAACCACAACCTTTTAGTTATGGGTGATGCTTCCACCAACGGAACCATACTGGCCAGTGCTCATTAGACAATTCTAGAAAGTTGTGAATAGGTACCCTCAAGAATATGAAAATAAAGGAAAATGCTCTATTTTTGGCACTGACTTAAATTCTAAAGATCTACATAGATAAATATGAAAGGTCACCTAAAAGGGAACAAGAGACTCTGTCAGGGCAGAAATGACTATAGTCATAAACTTCTAAGTTTTCTATCCTTGTTGACAACATAAGGCCTAATTTCAAATATAAACAATAGACTTATGTTAGTTTGGCAGGTGTTAAGTATTTGACATTAATCCTTTGTTTGACTCCACAATCAACATGCTTCTGATTTTGACAAGGCTTCCCACAAAAATCTGACAAGAAGAGAATATGCTGTAATGTAGATAAAATATATTTTGTCCTAGCTAACCTTTTAATTTATCACTGTAAATTAATAATCTAGTATGCTGGTTTTAATACATCATTCTAATAAACTTGAATAATGTGAGTAACCTGTCTCCCCTCGTACTGAAAATCAGATTTCTACATCTAGAAAATTCAGATCTTGGAATTAAAGTAACCAAAACAACAAATGCTCCTTTGTGAGGCCATTTCAGAAAGCAAGCCAATCCTTTTCCCTGAGGTAATACTCATTCATCTGCATGTAGCAGAAAAGTATAGCAGATAATGCAAACTGACTCTCTTAACATCCTCCAAACTCCTTTATAGTTTCATTACTGTATTACAGAGCCTTGAAAGCAAAACAAAATAGCAAGAAAAAGGTTTTCCTGATTCCAGGGGAGTATGGATTTGTATGCAACCTGACTTTCTCAAGAAATCATCAGCACATATGAGATTTAAAGAAGTCAACAAATTGAGAATCTGACTGCACAAAAGAGACTGGATTTTCAGGGCACCTATTATGAAGATTATATTGTCGATGCCCAACACCATAAGTGCCTAATGTTAGTAGGCAGTTCCTAATACCCAGAATTAGTTTCTTGCTTATTCTTACTTAACCCATGAAATTACATTAACAGCCCAACCACATTGTCATAAATCCTTTCTTGCCTAAATTAAAACATACCTAGTTGTCTGAAACTAAAAATCACAGCTAATGCACTGATTTGGTATTTTTAGTTTCTGTAGTTGTTGCTATGAATTTCAGTTTCACCATGTTGCTGCTACCATCACTAACAATAATGAGTTAACATTTACTCAGGTGAATCAAAAATAATGTCAATAATTGTGATACGTGATCTATGAACATCCTTACTAAATACTCTACGTTCTGAGAAAGATCCTCTCAGGAGAATTGATAGGGAAAATTACAGGTTCACCATGACAGGATACAAATCTTAATAAGCGAGTTCACGGATATGCTATTCTTAGAAGCATTCAGACTATAATTTTTATTTTAAAAGAGAACAATTAAACTTGGGTGTAATTGTTCTTGCTCTCATCAACAGTATAGTAACTCATTCTCTTTAAAGTTGCCTATTGAACTCAAGCTGGCATTTCTAACAAAAACAAATATGGCATAAAAAAATCTTAAACATTGTAATTTTGACTCTACTTTGGCTAGAAAAGTTGTTGTACCTGAAGATTGATTTCTGCCTCATAGAAGGTCAGGCACGAGCAGTAATGTCGATCAGAGTCAATATCTGTCAGGACCACCACAAAAAACGTCGGCTGCTTCCTCTCTCTAGACAGCTGCCACCCACTGGGCTGACAAAACTAAATGGGGAAAAAAAATTGTCACATTTTAGAAGTACTATAATGAAAATTTTTTATAAATTTCCAAGAAATCTTAAATATCACCAAATTTAAAAAATTTTCCAGCTGACTTGACATGTTACCTCAGCACTTATAAAACTAAATCTTGTACAGATTCATAATGTAAAACCCTTCATTGATGTGCATGTGTATCTTATTAGAATAGCCTAGATTTCCCACACACGCTACTCATTCTGAGATCTAGTTGAGCATACATAAGGATACAGCCCTGCAACCAGTGACTTTTTCCCATTGGAGGAGATAATAAAAGCAAGTTGAAGATAAAGTGCTATCTCTATCACTAATGGAAAACATAATTATTTTTAAATTCCTTCATTAACCCATAATTTAGTACAATGAAAAATATCTTGTTCATCAAGACAGATCATATTCCAGGCTATAAAATAAGCTTTAACAAATTTAAAAGAATAGGAATCATGCAATATATACCTTCAGACCACAGTAGAATTACACTAGAAATCAGAAACAGAAAGCTAGCTTAAAAATCCCAAAATACTTGGAAATTAAACAACACACTTTTAAAATTTCATTTAATATTTTTCTATTGTTGTTGTATTGCATTTATCCTGTTTTACACACTGCTCTCCCCTGCCCCATCTACCCCATCCCCCCCCTCCCACAGTCAATCCCACATGCTGTCCATGGCCATGGGTCATCCATACTAGTTTCTTGACTAAACTGTTCCCCTTCTTTGCCTCTTTCTCCCCCTCCCCGCTCCCTTCTGCACACTGATAAACAACACACTTCTAAATAACACATGAGTAAAAGCAAAATCACAAAAATTTAAATATTTTGAATAAATGAAAAAGTAAAACCTATCCACATTTGTGGATTCAGCAAAAGCACTACTTAATAAGAAAATGTATAGTATTGAATGCATACATTAAAAAAGAAAACTGATCTAAAATCAGTAATCTAAGATGCTGTCGTAGAAAATTAGATAAAAGCAAATTAAATGCAAAATAAGCAAAAAAACACCTTTTTTAATTAGAGCAGAAATGAATAAAACTGACAAAAGAGACTCAATAGAGAAAAATCAACCAAACCTATAGCTGGTTCTTTGAAAAGATTAATAAAATTGACCAGCCACTTGCCAGGCTAACTATGAAAAAAAGAGTATATATAAGTTACTACTATCAGAAATGACCTCATGGATATTTTTAAAAATAATAAAGGCATATGATGCACAACTTCATGCCTACAAATTTAATAATCCAGATGAAACGGACTAGTTCCTTGAAAGGTATACCTGATAAACCACAAAAGAAGAAATAGACAATCTGAATAAACCAGTATGTTCTTTCTTTATTTTTAAAAAGATTTTATTTATTATTTCCAGAAAGAGAAGAAGGGAGAAAGGTAAGAGAGGAGAAACATCAATGTAAGGATGCCTTTCACCCGGTTGGAGACCCGGCTTGCAACCTCGCCATGTGCCCTGGCTGGGGAATCAAACCAGCAACCCTCAGGTTTGCAGGCTTGTGCCTTATCCACTGTGCCACCAGCCAGGGCTGTTTTTTATTTTCAATCCTCATTTGAGGACATGCTCACTGATTTTAGAAAAGGGAAGAGAAGAAGAGAGATGGAAAAAAAACATTGAGGCAAAAGAGAAACAGCAACCCGTTGTTTATAGCACAAGCCCCAACTAGGGACCAAACCTGCAAGCAATCCAGATATATGCCCTGACTGGGAATCAAATTGCTACCTTTTGGTTAATGGGACAATGCTTCAACCAACTGAGCCACACTGGTCAGGGCTGAATAAGCCAGGATCTATAAAAAAATTCATTCAATAATTTATAACTTTCTAAAACAGAAAGTATCAGGCTGAAATGGGTTTTATTGGCAATTCTACCAAACACCTGTGGAAGAGAGTCTACAATCTCTTCCAGAAGATAGAAGGAAGGGAAATACCTCCTAACTCATTCTATGAAGCTAGCCTTACCCTATATCCCAAAACCAGAAAAATAAATTACAAGAAAACAATATAGCCCTGGCTGGTAGCACAGTGGATAAGGCACCGGCCTGCGAACCCAAAGGTCGCAGGTTCGATTCCCCAGCCAGGGCACATAACCAGGTTGCAAACCAGGTCTCCAGTCAGGTCTATGGCTGGAGGCAAGTGAAATACAACCTTACATTGATAAAACAAACAAACAAACAAACAAAAACAACAGACCAATATCTCTGGTAAACACAGATGCAAAAATCTTCAACAAAGTATTTGCAAATCAAATCCAACAAAGTATGAAAGAAATTATGCACCATGACCAAGTAGGATTATTCTAGGTATGCAAGGTTCATTCAACATTTGAAAACAAACTAATCACAACAAGAAGCTAACCCCTCAAATCACATGATTATGTCAATAGATGCAGAAAAACATTTCTGGAAAGTCAACACCTGTTCATGACAAAAATTCTCAGCAAACTGAAAATACTTAAGTTCCTTAACTTGACAGAAAATTTTATTAAAAACAAACAAACCCTACAGTTAATATATTAACTGAAAGAAATCAGAAGCTTTTCCACTAAGATTAGGAACAAGGCAATGACCTCTCATCACACCTTTTCAAAACTGTGCTGGAAGTCCTAGCTAATACAATTAGAAAAAAAATTTAATATACAGATTGAGAAGGAAAAAACATAACCATCTTTGTTCTCAGATGACATGACTGTGTAGAAAATCTGAAAAGATCAACAAAAGTCAACAACAAAAAAGTAATAAACAATTATAACAAGGTTCTAGTTCATAAGAATATAGGAAAGTCAACTGCTTTTATATATACCAAAAATGTACACATGTTATTTGAAATTAAAAATGCAATACAATTTACATTAGCATTCCCCACTCCCCCCCAAAAAACAGAATGTAACAAAATCTATGAAAGATCTATATGAGGAAAATGACAAAACTCTGATGAAAGATATCAAAGAACTACTAAAGAGAGAAAGAGAGATTCCATGTTCATGGACAGGAAGACTCAATATTCTGAAAGGAACCCTCAAATTAAAATCCCAGGAAGTTATTTTGTGGGTATTGGCAAATTGATTTTAAAGCTTTTAGGGAGAAGCAAAAGATTCACCATGGCCAACACAACCCTGAATGAAAAAGACAAAGAAGAGTGGTGCTATCAAATTTCAAGACCTACTATAAAGCTACATACAATAGGCCCAGGAATAGATCAAACTTGGCAAAGAAGCAAATACTACACAGTGGAGAAAAGATAGTCTTTTCAACAAATGGTGCTGGACCAATTAGATATCTACATATAAGAATATATTAACATATCTAGACACAGACCTTACATCCTTCATAAAAATTAACTCACAGTATATCATCCACCAAAATGTAAAAACACAAAAATATAAAACTCCCAGCAGATAAATAGGAAGAAATCTAGATGACTTTGGGTTCATATGACTTTAGATATGACACCAAAAGCATAAACCATGAAATAAATAATTTGTAAGCTAGAATTCATTAAAATTCCACATTTCTGCTCTATGAAATAAACTGTCAAGAAAACAAGACAATAAGCCAAGAATTGAGAAAAGATATTTGCACAATACATATCTGATAATGTACTATCATCTAAAATATAAAAGAATTCTTAAAACTCAACAATAAGTTAAAAACAACCCAATTTTATTTATTTTTAAAGATTTTTATTTATTATTTTTAGAGAGAAGGGAAGGGAGAGAGACATCAATGTATGGTTGCCTTTCACCTGCCTCCAGCTACAGACCTGGCTGGAGACCTGGCTTGCAACTTGGTTATGTGCCCTCGCTGGGGAATTCAATCAGTGACCTTTTCACAGGCCAGTGCCTTATCCACTGTGCCACCAGCCAGGGTCAATTTTAAATAGGGTAAAAAACCTCAACAGCTACCTCAATAAAGAAGATATATAGTCCTGGCTGGTAGCACAGTAGATAAGGTGCCGGCCTACATACCCAAAGGTTGCTGGTTTGATTCCTCAGCTAGGGCACATAACCAGGTTGCAGGCCAGGTCTCCGGCTAGGTCTGTGGCTGGAGGCAGGTGAAAGGCAACCATACATTGATGTTTCTCTCCCTCTGTGCCTTTCTCCTTTTCCCTCTCTCTAAAAATAATAAATACTATCTTTAAAAAAACACAGATATTTTTTTAAAAGATATACAGAAGGCAACAGGCATATGAAAAGATGCTCAAAATCATAAGCCATTGGGAAAATGCAAATAAAAACAATTAAGATACCACTACACACCTATGATAATGGCCAAAATCAAAAACACTAATAACATGAAGTGCTAGCAAGGATGTGAAGCAACAGGAACTATCATTCACTGCTGGTGGGAGTGCAAAATAGTACAGTCATTATAGAAGACAGTGTGGCAATTTCTTACAAAACCAAACATACTTTTGGCATATGATCCAGCAATTGTGCTCTTTGGTTTTCAATAAAAGGAGTTGAAAACATATATTCACACAAAAACCTGCTCATGAATATATATAGCAACCAAAATGTCCTTCGATAGGTGAATGGAAAAAATTGTGACACGTCCACACAATGGAATGTTATTTAGTGCTAAAAAGAAATGAGCTATCAAACAATCAGAAGGCATGAAGAAACCTTAAATGCATATTACTACGTGAGAAACATATACATTCGAAAGGGCTACCTATGGTATGAGTTCAACTATGTGACATCCTGAGAAATGCAAAACTATGGAGTCAATAGAAAAACTAGTGGCTGCCTGTGGTTGGAGGTGTTGTGGAGAACAGACACAGGATTTTTAGGGCAGTGAAACTATTCTGTTTGATACTGCAATGGTGGATACATCACCAAAAGTGAATTTTAATCTCAATTATGGACTTTTGGTGATAATGACGCATCAGATCAACTTAGATTCATCGGTCACCTAACAAACGTACCACCATGGTGAAGGACAGTGGCAGTATGACAAGCAGTGTGTTTCGGGAGCAGGAAGTATATGGAAACTCTTCGTACTCTTTGTTCAATTTTGCTGTGAATTGTAAACTGCTCTACAAAGTTGTTTTTTAAAGGTATCTTGAAGGGAAAAAAAGATATCATTAGTAGTATTGTTTAAGAGACAAAACAAATAGAACTGAGCTCCCCAATACAGTAGAGCAGCGCTCTGTGCCCGATTACCTTCTGTTACTCTACTTTAATAAATCTATTGATCTGGTAGAATTTCTCATTCTGTAGAGAAGTTGTGAACGTGATTTAATGTTTCTCTTCATATGTAGTAAATCATCCAAATCTCACTTTTTAAATAATGCCTTTTTAGACTGAGTTAATGACTCAATGAAAAGAGAGATAGATTTTGGGACAATTGATGCAGAAAGACAAAGTAAGTTTTTATAGATACGATAGCAAATAATGTTGGAATCAAGAGGGTAATAATCATTGTAACTAACATTTACTTCACTGAATTATCTGCCAGAGACTATTCTGAGCACTTTGCACATTTTAATTTAAGTAGACTTTCCAAGATTAGTAGTAGGTAAGTATTTATATTCTACCTTTTGTAAATGAGCAAACTTGAGGCACTGAGTGATGAAATAAATTGCTAAGATTACACAATTATTAATGTAACAGAATACAGAAAGTTCACTGATGTGTTTACAGATTCCACACTGCAACTAACCTTTAAGAATGACTATTAAATTTTAGTGTGGTATTCAAGTAAGAGTTTCCACAATTATCTGAAAAGGTTATTAAAATACTCCTCCTCTTTCCAACTACATATCTGTGGGACCTGATTTTCTTCATATACTTTAACCAAAACAAAATACTGCAAGAGCTTGAAGCAGAAGCAAAAACAGATATCCAGCTGTTTTTTATTAAGCCAGTATCAATGATATTTACAAAAATATGAAATACCCTGGCTGGTGTGGCTCAGTGTATTGGTGCCAGTCTGCAAATCCAAGGATCACTGGCGACTCCCTAGTTGGGGCACATAACCAACTTGCAAGCCAGGTCTCCAACCAGGTCCGTAGCTGGAAACAGGTTAAAAGCAACCATACCTGAATGTTTCTCTCCCTTTCTTCCTCTCTCCCTGCCCTTTTCTCTGAAAATAATGAATAAAATCTTTTAAAATAAACAAAACAATACCACTCTTTCCCCTATTTTTTGTTTTGAAAATATAGCTGTTCTCATTAAAGTATGCTATTTATTATGCAATGGTTTATTGTTATTTTTAAATGAACAACTACATAGCTTTAAATTTTCTAGTTGTAATTTCTAAAAACAAATGAATATATAAAACTACATAAACAAAACTCCTTGAGAATCATCAATAATTTGTGAAAGTATAGGGTGTGGCACCCAAAAGTATTAGTTAGACCTGCTAATCTAGTGAAATATATGTTAGTATATAACTAACCTTGGCTTAAGCTACTTGGGTAGCAGAAAAGTATAATCCTGGTGGAACTGAGGAGTTTTATTAGGTTAAAACAAAACCCAGGAATTTCTTTCAAAATCTTCTTACTGCCTCTCAACAAACGTTTTTCCTGAATTAAATACATGTCTAAAATGAGCTTCAATCGGCTGCAAATTCAGGAAACATGTGTCTGTCCTTGAGTAATAAAATAATATAATAATTTATACAGCCTGCATCATCAATTCAACAAATAACTCTTCTGAGACAAAGTAAATACTTTTTGTAAATCAATAGCAAATCATCTTATTCTCTTTGAGGTCTGTCATTCATTATTAGTTGCTCATTAGGCCTGGTAAATGGCATGAAAGTTATGACAATTGAATATATAATTTCACTAAATTTAAATAAAAGTACAGGTTTTCAATAAGGATTAAACTCTTGATGTTAATTCCAAATCTACTGGCTTCTCAATTCAATGGTACCAGTCAATCACAGAGAGTTCACAGATAACAAAATAACTTTTACAAACAAACAGATCTATAACTTTGATAAGTACGCAGATATTTTCCTGCTTAAAACTGGACAAAGCAACTCTTAATGTGCCAAATTTTCTCAAATGTTTTACACATGTACAAAACATAATTTAAAATTATTGAATAATCAAAAATGTCCATAGCATTATTGTAATTTGAATGACTTCTCAAAGGTGAAATATTGTAGAAGGCTCTCTGAATAATAGTCATCCTTAATATTTTCCAAAACCTTCATTTACATCTACAGATTTACGGCTTACCAACCAAATTTTATTGTCCAATTTTTTTTAAGATTTTATTTATTATTTCCAGAGTGAGAGGAAGGGAGAGGGGCAGAGAGGGAGAGAAACATCAGTGTATGGCTGCCTTTCACCTGCCTCCAGCTAAGGACCTGGCTGGAGGCCTGGCCTGCAACCTGGCCATGCGCCCCAGCTGGGGAATCGAACCTGCGACCTTTGGGTTCGCAGGCCAGAGCCTTATCCACTGTGCTACCAGCCAGGGCATATTGTCCAATTTTTATATAAACGCTAAAGGTGTACCTTTTTTTTAAAGCATACAAGAAAATTTCTTCTTCTAGGAAAATAACAATAAAACCTAACATTCAGAAGGAGAATATGAATTTGGGTAGTAAGACCTACTTAGTTACTTAAGTGGTCTCATTTCCGTGAATTTATAATATAACAGGAATTCTATTAAATTCTGATTTTTAAAAAAGTATTAACAGTAAAACTTTTGGGAAATTCCAAGGATCATTTTTCAGATTCTTAAGTACTTCTTCAAAACTAAGCTTAATATGACCACTGCTAAGACAGTAATGGTAATTCATGGTAAGTAAGCCTGGTCAGATTTCTTTTTACTAAATTTTTCACAAAGAGGCTGTCAAAATAGTCAATTAGATACTGGCTGCACATGAGATCACTTATTTGATACTTACCAGTTATATAAAGGAATTCTTTTATACTCTGCATTTAAAAGTATCATTAGAATCAAACTCCATAGGATACTTTGATGCTGTATTCTCAAATGAAAATATTAACACAGTATATTCAGAAGATAAACAATAGCTCTTACAATTTACACAAATAATAAAAATGTCATTTAAATATCTACTTTTCAAATTCGGAATTTGAAAGGTAGTAACAGAATTTGAGGTATCAGATGATCCCACTATTTAATGAGAAATATTCCTTCGTAGGATTTAGACCTGAAATACAAAAATGGTAGCTGGTTCAATCATTTCAAATCTTAACTAAAAGTATGCTGAGGAAGTAATAAACAATGAGGGAGTGGACACAACAATTCTTGAACCTCAGCTCAAGTCACATTTCTGACAGGAATGTGAGAGAATGTTTAGACAGCTGGAAACAGACTACTCACTAAAAGATAGTAAGCAGAATGATAAGCATTAAACAAACAGGATAAAATCAGAATTTTGCTCTCCCTTGTGTCTTTATTGGAAAACAGGAAAAAAATGCAATCACAGGTGCAAAAGTGTTTAAATGGACTATCATAACTGACCAGCCTCCATTCCAACCTCCTTTTCAAGTCACTGAGGAAATACATCTATCTGGGGTTATGTTATCTTATATTATCAATGAGCATACTATGTAAGCAGACAAATAAAAGTGTTTTCAAACATACGTATATGTATCTATGCAACAACTTCTGTTTATGACTGCTCCCTTAAACCCGAACCTCATCATTTCACACAGAACAGACTTATCAACATTTTTAAACGCAGCCTTTTCAGGATGTTATCCATCTTTGTTCAGCTCGAGTTTTCTTTAAGAGCTTGGCATAACCTGGAAACAAATGATACTCCAAAGTTGCAAGGACAGAAATGACAAACTGCTAGACTCCACATATTAATGCATTACAAATACCACCATTGCTTATTTTCTTGTTTCTTTAATTGCCCAAATGTGTGAACAAGATCATTTACCAAATAGGCCACTCACCTGTCAACGAAAGTGCCCATAATCCCTCATATTTGTGAAACACTTTTATTATAATTGTATCCTACAAGACTCATTTACAAATGATGAAACCAACCCTATGTGATGTTAAGGTCACACAGCTAGTAACAAACGCAGGACTAGAATTCAAGTCTCTTTCTCTAAGAATTGTCTTTTCATTAAATTATCTTTATCAATCACTTTATGGATATTATTTTATGTTAATATAAATTCATGTAGAAAATTTTTTTAAAAAACTAAGTTCTTTAACATGCAACCTTTCCTTGTAACATTTATCTCTGGATGTGTGTAATATTTATATAAAAGGAACCCCTCCCCACACACACACATACACAGTTATGAGTCCTATTTTTCACCACCTTCTATAACATGTACATTTTCCCCTGTACTCATGTTAAGAAAATTACTTTTAATGGGCAAATATTATACCATCATTATGTAAGAACTGTAACTTAGACAATCCCACATTGTCTGTTGTTTAAGATGTTGGCAGTTTTTTAAATAACTAATGCTAGGTTAAACATGGTGTGTTATAAATCTTTCCAGGCACTTCTCAATACTTTCTTAGGGAAGAAGACTGGTTTTATAAAGTATGATCAAAATGTACACAAAAATGTTTAATTATCCTTGAATTCCTTTTAAAGGTTAGGCAACCCCTAAATTATTTTGTTTTCCTAATAGATTTCTAAAGTGGACAGAAAAGAAGTGATAACAAAGAACTGTTATATGAACAATATTTTGACCACAGAAGAACTTATTTGTAAAACAAAGTAATAGAAACTTCAGGAGATTGAAATCTGTTGCCAAGCCAGGCCATAATAATGTGAGATGTATGCTAATATTACCAAACACAGCTATTTTTCAAAAGTTCATAGAAAACATAAACCTTTGGAAGAGAAGCCAATTTAAAATTTGGGAAACTCTCCAATGTCTTGTTATCATAAAATAATGGGTATCATATATATGTGCCTAATTTTAGTGGACAGTTTTTGATAAAATATACATTTAAAGAAAAAACTACCCAAAGAATCAAAGATGGTGACAGAGTAGAGAGCTGATGGTGTTCTCGAGTACCAGAGCAGCTGGAGGACAGGATAGGGAGCGCGAGAAGTCTTCAGGTCCCTAAGAATTGGTCAGCATCTGGACTCAGGTGAGCACAGCCCAGAGGAAGCGGAGACCTGCAGGAGAGCAGGTGAGGGGGTTCCCGACCAACCGGCCAAGGTCGGCTCTGGGCAGTGGCAGCTCTACTCAGAGGCACGCATTTAACTGAAGCAGCTCCAGGCTCGCTGGAGACTAGAAATCTGAGCAGTGAAGTGTGGGCAGTGAGGGCAAATGCCGGAGGGAACGAGGAACTGAACTCCTGCAGGGGAGTGACTGTGTGAGAGACGTGCTCTGGCAACAGGGAGAGGAAACTCCTCACAGGGCTAGAGGCGGAGGAGAAGAGTCCTGCAGGAAGCTGGAGCCCGGGAGCAGGGGAAGTGCACCGGCTGGGGCGGCACCAGGGAAACAGCAGCTTGAAGCGCCTGCGAGGAGGGAAGCCCAGCCCTGCGCACCCACACAGTCCCCCAGGCTCCCGCAGAAATGCCAAACTGGGAGCCAGGAACTTGTAGCTGGGGCAACTGACCCGCCCATTGCCGGAGACAAAGGCCGAAGATGCCTGGGAAAGGCGCATCACAGAGGCTGCATAACGGACTCCTCGGAGGGCTGGTCTGCTTGGAGGATTGGCCCTCGCACGGGGGAGCTGGGCAGTGTTGGCAGACCCTGGGCACTGTTGGCAGACGGGGGCTGCCTCCTCCGGAAGCTGGGGGGCAGGGCCAGTCATCACAGGAACAGGAACCAGCGAGGTTGCAGGCTGCCCTGCAGGGGAGCCAGGTGTCCATCACAGGCAGGAACCTCCGCCAGGAGTTGGAGGGGGCACCCTACTAGAATTCAAACGGAAGAAAAGGGAGGGCCCCAGAACACCGGCAGCCCTAAATCCCAGCTAGGCTGCTGGAGGCCCAGCCTACCTGGGGGCTGACACTCAGAATCAGCCCTGAATGTGACGATCATAGGCCCTGCCACTCCAAGACCAGCTAGACCATAGACTGCAGAGACCTGACCAAGAAAGAGGCAGACTCAGGAAATGGATCACTGCTAATCTCAAGCACCTGAGTTACACCGAGAGCTACATGAACTATTAATCCCTAACATATCCTTTTCAAAAGTTACTTCTCACACATTTTTAATCCCCCCCTATCTCAATACACCTAAATACCCAAGACCCTCCCCCTACTCTTCATTTAAAGTCTACTCACTCTCTGGCTACAACGCATTCCCAGTCCTCAATCTAAGTATTCCTCCCCTCCCCAGCCACCTAAACTCTTTCTTTATTCTTTCCTTTCTTTTTTTCCCTTCCTTTTTTTTTTTTTTTTTTTTC